>CM071928.1:32437503-32565811 GCA_016081115.2 Rehmannia glutinosa | reverse complement strand
GATATCGCCCGTTTAAGTTACATGTTGCTAAAATCCTCAAACTGTCTAAGAGGAAATCAATCCCGACCACCAAGGCGTGAAGGAAAGACAATAAGCTGTTGAAGAGAGGAAACTTTTGAAGAATAAAAGGGAGTCTACTTTCCAAGGAGGATTGTAGGAAGGTTCAAGGTCGAACCAATCTCCCGAGTTATTGGAGGCTTAGTGATCAAATCGAAGAGCAGAGAAAAATGGCCCGAAATAGCAAGCGACTACTGGCAGAAGAAGTTGAGTCGGACGGCTTGGTTGTGTGACAGCGTCTCGGAGGCCCGACTCGAGGAGAAGCCAAGTCAGTGCGTGATCAGCTGTCTCTAGGCCCGATAACAGCTTTGTACTACGATCATTAGTTTGTGGATTCACTCCCGGGGAGTTGGAGAAAAGAGTGGGTAGAAGAATTACCCCCATCTTTGAACCTCATAAAATTTATTAGTGTCATTCACATTTCAGCATATTTACATTCGCACCACTATATTTTATATCTGGCGATAATTTGTATCAATTGATAAAATAACAAAGTGCTAAAATCGGTGTTAAAACAAAGTTAAATCAAATTCCAAGGGTGTTAAGTCTTCGTGAAGGCTTCATCACATCGAAAGTTAAGGTTTATCTTAAGCGGTTGAGTTATTAATCATCTGACTCAGTGCGTTGGTGGCTAACTCTGTTGATTAACTAACTTTGTCTTTCGAGGACTTAGCTATGTATTAACTTTATAATAATTTTTTAAAAGGACTAAAATCGAAAAGTTGGTAAAGGTTTATTCCCCTTCAAGCACTTGCCTTCATTGAATATCTTACAAATCTTGAGGAGAATGAACAACAAAGCGGTTGAAGAAGGCGGAGCTCGTGAAAGAAGCGAATATATGCTGCTTTGGAACTCTGGAGCACACTCCCTCACAACGATGCACTCTCGGAAAGTGATGAAGACATGGATCCCATTTATACGAAGGAGAAGTTGGATACGCAGCAAAGCCCGTCGGGAATCCCGAGGATGATGCACGAACTGCTTGATTGATGGAAAAGGACCAGGAGAGTCCTCAAAATCTCTCCTGGAGATAGACCGCTGGGGGTAGTGCGGCCATTGCCACGATTATAGGTGAAACTACATCCCAGTTCACTCGAAAATGGAGTCTAAAGGAACTTGGCGATGGCGGGACTTTGGCCACCGAGTAGACCCATTTTATTGAAGGTGTGTTAACACGCCCCTCTGATTGAGCACTCAATGGAGGCGGCGGGAGTTTGGAAGAGTGACCCCATTGTCGATCACTGGTGGTGCGCCGGTGAAGGGAAACTCACTCCCAGCTGCGGCAAGGTCGGAGGAACTGCCCAGGCGACTCCGCGTCACATAAAGTAGGCGAAGTTGAAAAGGAAGCGAACTACAAGGCCGGCAGCGAAGCTTTGGAGGTTGAGTTTGTCCCAATTTGAAGTGCCAAGCGCTGCGGTGAGCCAGACGGATGCGATCGAGGCACGGAGTTGGAAATGCCCGGGGAGTTAACACTGCAGGCCTTTGAAAGTGCAATCAAGGGGTTGAGACTCCTTGGTGCCAATTTCAAGACCAAAACTGTTGCGTCAGTCGAAGGGATTGTCGAGACCTCACTTGAGTTGAGGCTGCTGGAGGTATTGAAGGCCCAAGGGAGGTTGAGACTTCCACTGGGTAAAACTCGAGGAGATAAGATCATCCCTCGTGCGATCATTTGCTGAATCCCGAAAAGGAGATTAGTGCTCTTCATGATTCCCGGGACAACACGATATATCCTGCGGGATCGAAGACGAAGCGGCGGTGAGTCCACCCTGTCGCTCATCAAAAGGACTCGGTGAGGATGTTATTCGCCAGGCGAGGAAACTTTTAAAAATTTGCTCGTCAAAGTTCAATTTTGATGATGACAAGCCCCCAGGCTTCATCATCTTCGATGATCTTGATGATGCGGTGAGGACCACGAAAATTCATTTAGCGAGAATCTATTGAGGCCACGAAGTACATTAAGGCAGTGAGGCTCAATCGGTAGCCAACCCACTCAACAAGGCCCGGTGGGGAGCCAGGAGTCACTGCGCGAGGCTCCTAAAGGCTATGACGAGAATCGGCTCGACCAGGATCCTCAAAAGCACGAACAATTGTTCAATCAATCCCGTATGTGCGAGATGATGCATTTTGAAACATTCCTTTCTCGATTGAGTTGCCCGAGCCTTGATGAAGAGGCGACCGAAGAATGACGTTTCAACATCGGCGATCCGATAATTCCCCGACTCCATTGTTCAGGACTTTGATTTTGATGTTTGCCCAATACCCATTGAATCAGTGACAACTAAGATTCGTGAAGTCTTCAAGAAAATCTGTGGAGAGATTGAGAAGATGCACCGAGGCCTCACTCGATATGCGGTGGACAATAGAGATGCCACCCTCACATCGGACTACGAGGGATTGTAGTGCGGATTAGGGAATGGTGTCGATGCTTGATCTGATCACGATACGAACAAGTCCGATATTTCAAAGCGTTGTACAACAAGATGTTGGTTTGGAGTGCGACAATCTTTGATATGAAGCGAGAGGATCGGAGGCGATATTAAGAATGCATGCCTCTCACACAAGTTGAAATGGAGGCTCTTGCATGAATTTCATCGAAAAAGAAGTGCTGCGTGTTGAGGAGAATATGAATACCAAATTGACCTTCTCATGGCTGAAATGAAAGCGGTGGCGGTGAATCAAAAGCCACTCGCTCAAAATTTCGCACAACATGCCTCGTGGACTCAAGAGAACTCGACTCTCGGTATTTGGATTTTATGCTTTCGTTGGGATGTTTCAAGGGTTCTCTCTCTTTTCGATGATGCCAAAAAGGGAAGAGGAATACGAGGAAGTTGAAGGAAAGACAAGCTGGTTGATAAGAAGAAGGAGAAGGAAAAGGCATTTGAGGGGAAAAGTCAAAGGATGTGACCTTAATCTTGCTTAAACCCCTCGGCAAGGTCATGTCACAACATCGATAATCAACAAACTTCATGTGACTCTGCCGCTCAACCACTGTTGTACCTATATGCGAGAGAAAAATTGTGGAAAGCGAGGGGATGAAGGAGGTTGAAAGAAAGCGGATGCCCATGTTCTAGAACTCACGAAAACTTACGGTGGCATTAAGTAGAAAGGACACAAATGCCATTCAGGATGATGGGGCAAGGCGAAGATCCATTGAAGGATTCAAAGCGGCTCGAGTCAGAAGGTTATTTCAAAAAATATGTCCATAGCCCCGAGCACAGGATTTGTCTTGGGAGAAGAGTCTGAAGGTGTGTGAAGAAGGCGTGGCGTGACTACTGGCTGACCTTTCGGTGATAAGAAGAAGACTCGTACAATATACACCCGAAGGATGAGGAAGAAGTGGTGGAGGAAGAGGGTTTCAACCTAGACCTCTACCCAAAAACAATGAATATGTAGATCCAGGCAAGAAGGGGAAGGATCTATTGAGGTGCAGGTATGATAAAGTAGCTAATCGTGAAGTGGCTAGGAAGAATCTTTGAATATGTGAAGAGAAAGGTAAAGAGGAAAAGAAAAGATGAAGGCTGCAAAGAGAGCTTATGAAAAGAATAAAGCGGTGAAGAAGAAAAGATGAGAAAGAGAGCTAATGATGATGGGAAGGTGAAGAGGAAAGAAGGAGCGGCGAAGCGATGAAGTATTCTTTGTGAACCGCTTCATGTATTTAACTTTTGTAAATACATTTTTGTAAGTCATATTTACACTCTATAAAGTGTTTTGAATCATCCTTTGTGTATACGTATTCTAGCATAGATGTGTGTAATTTTCTAGATATGAGTATGCTCGATACACCTTGTAAATAGTTGTGTAAAAGCAAAAGAATGATATGATTAATAAAATGATCTATTCAACTCATACATTCTTTGTTTTACGCATTGTATGTATGTATCATCTTTGTTTACATTTTATTTAATCTTGTTAAGTTTTGGCATCATCAAAAGGAAATTATTGGGAAATTTATTGTTTAGATTTTGATGAATGCCATATAAAACTTAAACTAGAAAGTTGGCACCCCATTTTCCTTGTAACT
This sequence comes from Rehmannia glutinosa, assembly GCA_016081115.2. NCBI lineage: Eukaryota > Viridiplantae > Streptophyta > Magnoliopsida > Lamiales > Orobanchaceae > Rehmannia > Rehmannia glutinosa. Next base: position 32,561,733 of record CM071928.1, on the reverse strand, counting down.
CTCATGTAAGTCAGCTATGCACAGGGAATACAAGAAGTCGAAGAAGTAAAGTGAAGACTCATTTTGAGGAACAATGAGGTATGTGAGAAAAAAAGATGATCAAGGACTCATTTGAAGGAGTATCGGTGTGAAGCATTGTATGAAAAAGTCGATCAAATGGCTTCGAGGCAAGTCTCAAGTTAAAGTAGCCGAGATGAGTCATCCATTTATTGGAAGCTAACTTCAAAGTCACACAGGGGAATAATAGCTATGATCAGTCAAACAATGAAGCGAGATCCGTTGATGAAAGTCGAAATGTTACTCGAGAATAGTAACCTACTAATGTTTCGGGGATAAAGTGTTAGTTCGATTGTGTGCAAAAGGAACAAACCGATGGGAAGCTCTTTGCACAAGTGTCGAGAAATTTGCAATCTTTGCAACCGCATTAAATACGAGTAAATGTCAACATCAAGAATTTGCAACAAGACAAGCCGGCGAACAAAAGTGACTTTTGAAAATCGGTATCTCTTCGGGCGGATTTTTGAAAGTTCACTATAAAAGGCTGAGGAATCACATTGAGAAAAGGTTACCTTGCACTTTTTGAGATATCAAGCGATATTCAAGCATGTCTCCAAAAATATTCTCAAGTTATTCAAGACAAAATCCTCAAGCTAAATCTCGAAGAAATCAATCGACCTGGTGTGAAGGAAAGACAACTTCAAGCTGTTGAAGAAAACTTTTGAAGAACAAAAAAGTCTACTTTCGAGGAGGATTGTAGTAAGATTCAGTCGAACCAATCTCAAGTTATTGGAGGCTTCGTGATCAAATCCGTGAAGCTTGAGAAAGTAAGATGAAGTAGCAAAGCATTTTGCCTTGTGAAGAAAAGCGAGTCGGACGAGAAGCGGTGAGTGTGACAAGGCATCTCGGTGAGTCAAGGAGCAAGTCAACTACGTGATCAAGCGTGTCTCAGGCGATAACCACTTTGTACTACGATCATTACTTAGTGGATTCCTCCGGGAGTTGGAGAAAGAGAGGAGTAGAAGAATTACCCCATCTTTGAACCTCTATAAAATTTACTCGTGTCATTTACATTTCGGCATATTTACATTCCTGCACACATATTTTATATCTGGCTTTGATAATTTGCTATCAATTGATAAAATAACAAAGTGCTAAAGTCAAGTGTTAAAACAAAAGTTAAATCAAATTCAAGGGTGTTAAGTCTTCCGCTGAAAAACTCATCACAACCAAGTTAAGGTTTAGACTAAGCAGTGAGTTATTCTATCAACGACTCTATCAGTACGTTGAGTGGCTAACTCTGTTGATTAACTAACTTAGTTGTCCCTCGAGGACTTTGTGTATTAACTTCGTAATAATTTTTAAAAGGACTAAAATTGAAAAGTTGGTAAGGTTTATTCAACCCCCCTTCTAAACCTTACTTACACCCCTTAGGACTACGGGGAGGTGACTTTCTTCAGGTCTTCAAGTCAAGCAAATGAATGATGGAAAGTTCATAAGTCAAACCAAATATACGGAGATTTGATGTAGAAATTTTGTATGGAAGAGAAGTCATTTTGTGAAGATTCCCATGAATATTTCTTTGAAGATGGATATGGATGCGAGTAAAATCGAGTTGATCAAACAAGATATAGAAACTTATTGGATCATTGCTCTCTCTTGTTTGCAAGTAGGCCAAACATCACCTTTGTTGTAGGTGTATGTCTTTGGATTTCAATCTGCAGCCGAAAAGAAAGTCTTATTTGCGGCCATGAGAATCTAAGGTATTTGAAAGGGAAGCTATGAAGTTGGCTTATGGTATCGAAAAGAAGGTGGATTTAAGTTTATTAGATACTCGGACTCGGTATGTTGAATATAGAGTTGACGGAAAATTACATACGGTACTTGTCAAATGCTTGAAATAGATTGGTTTCTTGGTTCAACAAAAAAAAAATTCAATAGCTACATCCCACGAGTTGAAGAAAAAGTACATTGTTGCGGCGGTTGTTGTGCCGATTTTCTATGGATAAAGCTGACAAGCGAGGATTATGTGAGAAAAAAAGATTCCAATTATGTGTGATAACACAAGGGCCATTGTAATTACTCGAGAATCGATGTGCATTCAAGAACCAAGCACATTGATGTCGAGATATCATTTTATAAGAGATTATGTTGAGAATAAAGCATCACATTGGAATACATATCAACTCGGAAGCAATTAGTTGATATATTCACAAAGCACTTTTTGTGAATCAAGATTTGAAGAACTTAAGAATGAGCTTGGATTTATTGAGTTGTGTTAGAATGCTCGGAAAACTCATTATTTGAGTTAAAGATGGAAGAATTGCATATAAGAAGAGTATCACTCGTTGACCAAGTGAAACGGCTTTTATGGCTATTCGCGAGAATCATGTTAATTTGAATGACCAAGTATCATTCAATCGAATCAATGGAAGAGAGATGTAAAGTCCAAGCCATAAATGAAGATAGTTAGCGTATTTATGAGCTAAGTGACAAAATGAGGTCATTTTCATTTAGCGGGAATGTTTTACACTTGACATCAACATTATTAAATGGTGTCAGTCAAAAGCTGCGACGGTTTACATATGATTGGATATAAATGCTCCCGCATTTAATGCATGTAATTAGTGCCTTTTGGAAGACTTGATCTTAGTCGTTGATCAATCTTCAAATATTTGGAATTCCAAAACCATCTCTTCAAGTCACATATATAGAGAAATTTCATTTTCTCTCTCATCACTTTCACTCTCTTGTATTCAAAAACTTCTAGAAATTCTCTCTGCAAATCAAAACCCTAGTTCTTTGTTCCTACTCTCAGATATTTGATATGACCACGAAACAAGTTGCTTTGGACTTTGCAAAACTCGCTGAGAAGATCCACACTAGAGCATTGGTGGATTTTGAAGGCCTTGTGAAGCATGTTGTTTACAAGGAGTTGGTTTGAGAAGATTGCGCGTCATATGGGTAAATCTAGTTTGAAGAGATTTCTCGGCGGAGATGACCCAAACCTTCCGAGGAGGAGGTTGTTATGTTCTATGTGAACTCCTTTGTTCAAGATGATAGGATCCGTTCTTTTGTGAATGGAAAAGACGTTAAGTTGGTGTGGCTTACTTTGCTAAGTATTTGCACCTTCCTCAGGAGGACTCAAGCGACTTGCGAGAAGGAGTTTTATTTGGTGAAGGCATGGAAGGAGATTTCTAGCGAGTCGGATGGCAAAGTAAACTACTCTGTCTTTGAAGAAATTCATTAAGGATGACTACCACAAGTTGATGGATGTGGTGGCCAAGTGTGTGGATATGAAGTTTGGCTCCTTCAATTAGTTGTCCCGGACTAAGGTGATTGTTATGGCTACCATAATGGAGGTTGAGGTGAGCTGGGCGAGTTCATCTTTGAGAAGTTGTGCGGAGAATGTCCATAATGCGAAGGTAGCTAATGAGGAGCTTGGGCATTCCACAGGATATGGCTTTGATTTTAGGCTATTTGATGGAGAAAAAAGGTGTACCCCCCTTGAGGAAAAACCACTTCCATGCTAATAAGAGAATGTTCAAGGCAAACCTCTCGGTGCTCGGGAAAGAAGGCTCATGCTAAAGAAACTGACCATACGAGGGGAATTAGGTGAGCACATCCCCGAGGACATATTTGCTTACATTCGGCTCCCTCACCTAAACATGTTGTTGTCGTTTCCCCCAGCGACAAAGAAGAGAAGAAGCAATTACTTCTCGTAAGCCGGTGTCGAAGCGAAGACACATCCCCCAGTCGGCCATCGTGGTGAAGAAGAACTGAGGGAAGAGCACTGAAGTCCACTAGAGGCGCACGAGGAAGATGATTGGTGAAGCGCGCATCAAAAGGCTGTTGAGACAATGTAGCGCCACAAGCCCAAAAGCTTTGCCATCGATGTTCACCAAAATCAAAGGATGGCGATGGTGAACATGGCGCTTGCTAAAAACTCAAGATAATTCGGGAGTGGCTTCTAAACTATAGTTGAGAGAGGTGATAGTTAAGAAGCTCAAAAATAGCTCGATGTAAGCTAAAAAGAAGCTGAATAAACTCGAAGATAATTGCATTTGTCGATCCATGAACCTACTTAGGCAAGTGATTGGACAAAGAAGGTTGATCAAGTTGAAGGCTTTGTCCCAAGAAAATGTTATTGATGAATGTCACGAATCCTAGCATACCCATAGATTGAAGAAGCGATTTGCGCGCATGGAGGCTTTGGAAGGCTGAGTCCATCAAGTCGATTTGGAAGGCTAGACATGATCGATGAGGAGGAATACCTCCTTGGATTAAGGACAATGCCCCTAAGATTTGTGGTCTTCATGCGATGTCTTGCTGCTTTGTTTTTTAGAAGAAGGATCTTTGCCAAAGGTAAGGCATTGGAGAAAGCGAAGACCACGGAACCTCATCTTGGTGCTTTGATAGATCCCAATATTGATGAGAGGCTCTTGAAAGTCTAGCGGCGACAACGTTGAAATCATTGATGCGGTGACCCGGTGGACAAAGGCTCAGTTTGAAGCATCGCTGCGATGATCCGTGAGCTTCATGAAGCAATCCATGCTTAGGGGTCTTTGGAGAATCATCTCTTTCTATATGTCGTTTGTTTGCAATACCGACATGGTGAGGACTATTGATGTGACCACCTTACCCGACTCACTCAGGGACCATCTAGGGAGGTTTGCAATGGCGTTGGGAAAGATGTTGAAGAGGGCAAACCAAGTGAGCCACGCCCTAGTGAAGTTGTTGAGACAAGCCCGATTAGGTGAACAATCAAAGGAAACATCCAAGTTTTCGTGTCAAATTTATTTGTCGTGTCAACAATCAAAGGAAACATCGATTAGGTGGCCAAGGTAGATGAAGATCCCCGAGGAGGTTGAGACTTCGAGAGGCTGTTTAAGAAAAGCAAAAATACGAGGCCCTTCCCAAAAGCTTGACATCGGTTTCTTGATCTTAAAAAGATTTACGCATTACATGACTTAGGCGATGATGTAGTCTGGATTTCATTAACTATGAAAATAAAGTTGAGTCAAATCCATCCAGATCGAGGCACAGGATGAAAGAGGCTCATGCGAAGTTGCCTTTTAGAAACTTCTTTTTGGTTGATGGCCCCCCTATGATGCCATCACCATCCCTTGATGTTCTCGGCGAGGCTCGGACAACCAAAAGGTTGATAATCTTTGGAGCGGTGAAGTTGTTAAGACAAGCGAGGCCCGATCGGCTCATGAGGCTTCCGTAGTTCTGTTGCCAATGAAACTCAACCGGTGAGGCACAAGAGCTGCTAGCCGAGGGAGGCGAAAGAAGTGCTCCCGAAGGAGGAGTGGGACCTTCATCGGTGCTTTATTGGCATTTATAAGATGGAACCCCTTATGTTGATCAAGTCGGCTTGAGGCGACCTTTGAAGAGAGAAATTGCGCTACAAGGTTGATGTCGGTCAGTGACTTCAGGCTCAGGCGACTTGAGGAGTTGTTCCTTTTGGTTTTGATTTTGAATCGATTCTTCATGAGGATTCATCACGAAGCGTAGAATTTAGAAAAAGCCTTCAAAGCTATGTCTTGTTGAAATGGAGGCTATGGGCGTGGATTTCTTTTTGCACCCAACTAGAGGATTGACAATCATGGCTATGATTTTTGGAGATATTCGAGGATCCACATTAGGGATTAGAGAATGGACTAGTCAGGCGAAAGCTCTTCTCGGGGAGCAATTTTGCTACTTCAAATCCGTTTCTCAAAACTTGTGATGCAGTGTTATGAAGAAGCTCATTTTCACGGAGGCAACATGACAACATCAATAGAATGGAAAGGAGTAACATGGTGATATGGAATTGCTCAATCTTCAATTCAACGAGAATATTCAACACATAGAAAGCACTTTGCGTGCTAAAATGCTAGAAATAAAGCGGAAAGCTGCAAATTCTTCGATCCAGAGCAAAATGACAACACACTATATAACCACGACAAATTCAACTCTCTCATCCATTAGACTCTGAATCTCTCTCTTGTTTTGGCAATGATGCCGAAAAGGGAGGAAGGTGGTAGTAAGAGGAAGATACATCAAAGACACCACCCCATGAAAATTATTCTCATAAGCCAAATTGGCTCATCTACCGACTCTCTCCACTCTCATCGCTTGGGAGTTATCTCAGGTGAAGCAAAGGGCTTCGCACTCAGAAATCTCGGAAATTTGAAATTAAAGAGCTAGAGAGAAAGCAACATGGTAGGATTGTAAGTCTGAAGGCCCAGTTCCATGGTCCGCCAGAAGGATTGCTCTAGGACTCAATTGAAGAATCCACTCCCGTGTTTTGTCGAAAGCCCGGCGGTGAGTCATTCCCAGATGATTGGAGAAGACATATAAAGGGGTATAACAACAAAAAGACTCGAATAAAGCTGAAGAAGTCCGTTGGAATGGAAAGTCAAGATATTACCCAAAGTAGAAATGGCACAGACTGCAACCTTAAAGTTGTCTTGATGAAAGAGTGCAAGTGGCTGAAGACCAATGAGAAGTTCACGAGAATCTTTGCATAGTTTCACGCAACTGCGGGGCATTAAATTAAGGTTGGTCAACATCATTTGTTGCACAACAAGACAAGCCAACGGTCGAGAGGTGAAGTTTGAAAAGTGTGTATCTCTTCACGAGACACATTTCCATCGACACTATAAAAGGATGAGGAACATTTGTGAGAGAATACCAAGGCATTAAGATACGTTCGAGAAAAAAGCAAGCAAGCAAAAATACTCTCAAGCAATACACTCAAATCCTCAAGCTAAATTCGAAGTATATCATCCCACACACACATTGAAGGAAGAAAAGCTTCAACTTTGTTGAAGAGGAAATTTGTTTAAAGAACAAAGGGGTTTGCACATCAAGGATTGAAGGAAGTTGGTGAGGTTCAAGTTAGAACCATCTTTGAATCCGTTGGAGGGCTTCGTGATCAATTCAAAGTCTTAGTGAGACATCGCGCTTGCGAAGAAGCTAAATCCCGGAGTAGAGCCAAGCTGTGTGATTAAGGCTTACTCGGTTTGTCATATCCGTCTTGTAATAGCCGTTTCATTAGTGGATTACCTCCGGGAGTTGGAGAAGAAATAGAGTAGAGGAATTACCCTATCCTCGAAACACTATAAATTGCATTGTGTCTTTTTATTTTAGCACTTTACTTATCGCATATTTATCTTTGCTAATTGTTATATTTGCCAAACTCAACTAATGATAACTAAATCAAAACAAGTGTTGTAAAACCTATTCAACAAAAAGGGTGTAAGACTTTTCTTTGTTAAAACCAGTAAATGGTGAATTTTTAAAAGAGCTCACTTCACTCAATTTGAATTACTCTATCAACGGCTCGGTTGAGTGTTGAGTGGTTAACTCTCTGTTTAGGTTGAACTAAGATGTCTCAAATGGACTAATCTGCTACTTGTGTAAAAACTGCGATGTAAAGGTCAAAAATCAAAAATTGGTTAAATCTATTCAACCCCCTTCTAGACTTAACACAAACACCCCTTAGGACATACATTCCCATTTGTTCATTTCTCTTGCATTCTTTTAGCATGAGTGCGTTAAGGTTGTAGGTCTATCTTCATTACCAAAATAGGTAATTTCCTCGATTTCAATGCAGCGTACTCTTTTTAGTTGTCTCTATGTCCTTGTTTGTTTTTGTACCCCTTTGACTTAGACTTGAGTTATCTCAATCATTCCTTGGTTGACTTTGTTGTAAGTCTTACGAAAGGTTTAGTTGATGTCCTTGGCGTAAAGTCTTACGATTAACTCAGTGCGACTCAGCTGATTCATGCATTCTTGACAAGTGTACGCAAAATCTACTTATTTGTTATTTGACTCGGCTAATATCATATCTATTACAAAGTAGAAAATACATAGAAAAATGGGGTATTCCAACTTGATACAAAGTTTTCTAAGCATCATCAAAATCTATACAATAAATTTCCTAACTTGGAGAACTTCACCAAAAGCGATATTGACTCCCAATTTTCACCCGAATCGAGCACACACGCCCTCGGCATGTCTTTAGTGTTTGTATTATTTTACGTGGGTGATCGGTTTCATTAAATCTTAACTTCATTAGAAATTTGTTTGGACTTTTGCAAAATTTTGAAGTAAAACACGGGTCTTTGTTTGACACTTATTGTCATAGGGACCCGTGTAGCCTTTCAATTTCTTTAATATAAATCTTTGCATATTGGTCCATTTTTAGCGTCATTTTAACTTGGAGAAAATATGTTGATTTTGTCACTTGATCTATTATAACCCACATAACATTATTCTTTTTGACCGAATGTGGCAACCCGACTACGAAATACATTGTTATATATTACACGTTCTATTCTAGGATCTCAAGGGTTCGGCCAAACTGACGGTCTTTGATGTTTAACTTTGACTTGCTAGCATGTCAAACATTTCCTATAAATAATTCGATGTCCCTTTTCATGCTTTTCAACTAGAAGAGCTCTTTCAAGTCCGATACATCTTCGTACCACCGAGGGTGAGCCGTATATGCCATACTATGAACTTTCTCAAGAACATATCTTCTATGTTTCTCATTCTTAGGCACACATAATCTCCTTAATATGCGATATGTCATTAGTTGTCATCTCAAAACCCTTAATGTTTCCTTCTTGAATTTGCTTCTTCATCTGATTGAGAAATATATCTCGTGGGTTGAGTCGATTCGATTCATCTGCAGCGTGGGTCGTACTACCGAGTGTTGCTAACATTGTATGTACTTGTCGGTGGAGTCACGATCTCAATTTTCATCTTGGTGAACAATATCATCAATTCTTGCCCGTTGTAAAGCGGGATAATTAACTCTTAGTTTTTGACTTAGAGCATCCGCTATCACGTTAGCTTTACTCGGATGGTAATTTATAGTACAATCATAATCTTTTACTAACTCAACCACCTTCTTTGCCTCATATTTAGCTCTTTTTGTGTGAAGATATACTTTAGACTTTTATGATTAGTGTGAATCTCACTTATTTCCATACAAATAGTGTCACCAAATCTTTAGTGTGTGTACTACTACGGCTAGCTCAAGTCATGGGTAGCATAATTCATCTCATGTGGCTTTGGTTGCCTTGAGGCATAAGCAACTACATTGCCATTTACATCAAAACACACCCAAAGGCTAGCTTTGACACATTACTATAAATAACACTTTTGAGTTCTATGGTGGTCTTGGTAGGATTGCTCTAGGACTCAATGAAGAATCCACTCCCATGTTTTTGTCGTGATGACAAGTGAGTCATTCCCGGATGATTGGAGAAGACATATAAAGGGTATAACAACAAAAGGACTCGAATAAAGTGAAGAAGTCCGTTGGAATGGAAAAGTCAAGATATTACCCAAAGTAGAAATGGCGCTGATTTTGCAACCTTAAAGTTGTCTTCTTTGAAAGAGTGCAAGTGGTGAAGACCAATGAGAAGTTCGCGAGAATCTTTGCGAGTTTCACGCAACCTACATGGCATTAAATTATGGTTGGGTCAACATCATTTCTTTGCACAACAAGACAAACCAACGATCAAGTAAAGTTTGAGAAGTGTCTATCTCTTCATGAGACACATTTTCATGCGACCTTTATAAAAGGTGAGGAACATTTGTGAGAGAATACCAAGGCATTGTAGGTCCCGAGGGATGTTAAGTAAGGTTTAGAGGGGAGGGTTGAATAAACCTTACCAAATTTTCGATTTAGTCCTCTTAAAATAATTCAACAAAGTTGATTCAAAAAGTTGTGTCCTTCATCGACAGCGAAGTTGACTTTTCAGCTAAGTTACCCACTCAGCGGACTCGATAGATTTGTTGATAGTATAACTCATTTTGCTCAGCAAATACTTAACTTGGCTGATTGATTTTTAACAGCGTAAGACTTAACACCCTTTGATTAGATTTTAGCTTGTTTTAAACACTTGATTTTTAGCACTTGGTTATTTATCGAGTTGGATAGCAAATATAATCGTGAGATATAAATTGAATATGCAAGAAGATAAATTTCTTTGAAAGTAAATGACACAAATATTTTTATAGAGGTTCGAAGATGGGGTAATTCTTCTAATCCTCTCTTCTCCAACTCTGTAGGAATCACTATATAACGGTCGGTTTACAATGCGGTGAATAGTTTGGAGACGGCCTTGATCACCAACGGTGACTACTCTTGCGACTCTAAGCTTCTTCACGGGCATTTGCCTTGCTACTTGATTCACTTCTAAAGTTCTTGGATTTGATCACGAAGCCCTCCAACAAACTTGATAATGATTCGACTGGAACCTACGCAATCTAGCTTGGAAAGTAGACCCTTTGATTTCTTCAAAGTTTCCTCTTCATGATTTGAAGTTGTCTTTCCTTCACAACTTGTGTTGGATCCATTTCCTTCGAGTTTCGAGGCTTGAGGAATTGCTTGAATGTTTATGAGAATATTGCGGGTTAAATGCTTGAATATCTTGCTTGTTCGTGTTTGGGTGACCTTTTCTCAATAATTTCCTCGGCCTTTTATAGTGCGCAATTGAAATTTTACCCGTTGAAGAGATAGGCAAATTTCAAATGTCACTTGTGTTCATGGCTTGTCTTGGTGGTACATCTTGATGTTGACCTTCCTCATATTAAATGTCTTTGCGGCATTGCAGTGCACGACACTTCCTCATTTGTCTTCCTCGCAGTTGGGTCTTCCGCGGATCTCTGCTGATTACCATCGTGATGCTGATCATCGACAACTTAGGAGCTGCTCTTCTTGATCACGAGTAGTCTCGGTTTCTTTCTCTGGTGAGTATTGGATTCAATTTGTCTTTTCAAGCTCGGATCGCTTTGAACAACCGTCTCTTCTGGATGGAAGCGGGGAACCCTACAGTTCAACATTCTTAGGTTCCTCAAAAGTGAAAGCTTTTGGACTTTTCTTAAACGCAACTACCTTTCTTGACTTGGCACTCCTCTTCTTCTTTACGATAGGGGAGGGAATATGGTATTCCTCCTCTATCTTGTTGTGGGGCATGAATCTACATTTGCATGGGCGGGTGACTGTTGTATGGGCGGGAGCTTTGGACTTGGCTGCGGGAAGCGAGTCTTTCTTTGTCTTGGGCTGCGAGGCGGGAGCGAGGCTTGGATATCGCATGACTTTCTTTTTGGGTAGAGGAGTCTCGGACATCTTGAGGATGGGTTGATTCCCCTTCAGTATGAGCACTTTGGTGTGGGCCTTCTTATGGGCACGAGGAAAGATTTGCCACTGAACATCTTCTTATTAACATGGAAGGGTTTGCCATGATGGAGAGCAAAGCCCTTTACCTCCGTTAAATGCCCAATCACAAGGCCATAACCTAGGGAACATCGAAGGACCCATCCTCTTAAAGGTCATGTTCGGCACATTACAGCGATGCATTGTAAACAAACTCAGCCGATTAACTTTCTTTCCTTGCATGATCGCGGCCATCACGATCGGCTTAGTTTTAGACGGTGATTGAAGCTTCCAAATTTCACGTCAACACCAGGAGCGACATCCATCGGACTTGTGATAGTTGTCCTTCAAGGAATCTTTCTTGGTTGTGTAGACCACTTTTTGCAACACGTTACGGTATGGCAACTTTTCCAAGCGTAGCTAGGTCGACATCTGCCTCATAGATGTCTTGAAGCCCTCGCGGGCAACAAGCGATGCTCAGCGAGGTCTTTTGCGGTCGGGTTGATGACCTTCTTTGTGGACGGAAGATTTGATTTCATTGTCTGCACTTACGCATTCACATAAAACATAACGACCTCTTGAGTGCGTATGAGTGTACTCCATCGTCAAAAAGTCCTTGAGTTGGACTTCTCCAACATCTCGGCTATCTTCTTGACTAGGGACTCATCGATACCTGTTTGATCATCCCTTCAAAATCGATGAAGAACCAGTGTGGATTTGCTTTGAGAGCTTCACGAAATCGTATTTTGGAGCCATTTGGGACGTTTCTCATTGAAATAAGAAAAACTTGCTTGAGAAAAACTAGGGCTCGCATGAGGTTTGGAGAGAAAATACTTCTTTTGCTTGAAGATGAATAGTTCGCGTGAGGAGAGAAATGCGGGTTAGTATATAAGAGACATGAAAGGACATATTTGGATTTTGAAATTTTGATCAAAATCAATGGCTAAGATTTAGAGCTTCAAAACCGTATTTATTTCCCGCATTAAATGCAGCAACATTTATATCAATCATATGGCTTCTTTGTGCGGCTTTTCTTTGTATTTTGTCATTATTATCTGTTGATGTCATCCTTAAAAATATTCGCTTAATTAAAATGATTGCGTTTTTGTAACTTAGCTCATAAATGATTAAAACTTATATCCAAAGTGACTTAACTCTCTTCTCTCTTCTCATGAAGTAACTCGGTTATCGATTATTTCAATACGGTGACTTCGATAAGGCTTTTTCACTTGGTTGAAATGTGAAACTTCCCTTTTCATTTTCTCATCTTTTTATTTTGTCTGCTGAGTTTCCTAACTCAGCTCAATTAACCCTAACTCATTCTTGAGCTCTTCAAATCTTGATTCACATAATGGCTTTGTGAATATATCAGCTAATTGTTTATCAGTTGAGATGTATTCCAAGGTGATGTCTTTCTATTCAACATGACCTCTTATAAAGTGATATCTGACATCAATGTGCTTTGTTCTTGAATGCACCACAGGATTCTGAGTGGTTGCAATAGCATTGGTGTTATCACACATAATTGGAATCTCTCTTTCTTAAATCTCATAATCTCTCAGTTGTTGTCTCATCCATAAGACTTGATCACAACAGCTGCCCACAGCTATGTACTTGGCTTCAGCTGTGGATGTGGCTATTGAGTTTTGTTTCTTACTGAACCAAGAAACCAATCTATTTCAGGGCATTTGACATGTACACAGGTACTCTTCTGTCAACTCTACATCCGGCATAGTCTGAGTCTGAGTAACCAATCAGCTTGAATCCACCTTCCTTTGGATACCATAAGCCAACTTCCTGGTATCCCTTCAAATATGTTAGGATTCTCTTAGCTGCAGTCACGTGGCTCTCCTTTGGTGCGATTGAAATCTTGCACATACACTCTATCAAAGGTGATGTCGGCTGCTTCATTAGATAGAGCAATGATCCAATGAGTACTCTATATCTGGTTTGATCAATGGCTTTGCCATCTACATCCATGTCCATCTTGACTGAAGTATTCATTGGAATTTTCCTGAGAAGACTTCTCTTCCATACCAAATTTCTTCATTAAATCTCTGGTATATTTTGTTTGACTTATGAAGGTTCCATCCTTCATTTGTTTGACTTGAAGTCTAGGAAGAAAGTCGGCTCTCCCATCATGCTCATCTCAAATTTACCTTGCATGAGGTTTGAGAACTTGTCACACAACTTTTATTTGTGGAACCAAAAATGATATCATCCACATATATTTGAACAAGCAATATACTCTCTTCATCTTGAATTTAAAGAGTGTTCTATCAACTTTGCCTTTGGTGAATCCGTTTGTCGATTAGAAATTGAGATAATGTATCATACCATACTCTTGGTGCTTGTTTCAATACATATAATGCTTTCTTGAGCTTATAGACCTTATCTCCAATAGTTTTCTGCTCAAAACACTGGAGGTTGTTCAATATAGACTTCTTCCTCTAATAGTCCGTTTAGAAATGCACTCTTCATATCCATTTGATATACAGTGAAGTTCTTATGTGCAACATAAGCAAGAAATATCTTTATTGCTTCCAATCTTTTACAAGGAGCAAAGGTTTCATCAAAATCTATACCCTCTTCTTGGCAATACCCTTTGGCTACCAATCTTGCTTTGTTTCTTACAACGGATCCTTCCTCATTCATCTTGTTTGAAAACCCATTTTGTGTCAATAACATTTTGATGGGTTGGCCTTTGCACTAATTCCCATACTTTGTTTCTTTCAAATTGATTGACTCTTCTTGCATGGCTTGAATCAATGTGTGTCATCAATGCTTGAGACACATCTTTAGGCTCTATCCCCGGGAAATAAAACAAGTGAACATAGCTTCATGTTGTGCTCTGGATCGGTTCTTATGCCATCTCTAACATCCCCGATGACTAACTGGTGGATGGTCTCTCGAAATAACCATCTCACATCGGGTTGGAGTAAGTCTTTGGACTCGACCATCTTGCGATTAAGTTATCTTGAACAACTCTTTCATTTTCATTAAATTTGTAGACTTTCGGTGTCTTTGAGATCAGCTCTCTCATCTTCATCGGGTTGAGTGCTCTTACTTGACTTCAAAATAAGGACTCTTACGCATAGTTGGTGATTTGATTTTTGCTCTTCAATGTGTTCTCCATTTATGTTAGGTTCATCAAAAACCACATGGATAGACTCTTATGTAACCATAGTCCTCTTGTTCAACACTCATAGGTTTTACTCTCGGTTGAGTATCCCAAAAGATACCTTCATCGACTTTAGCATCAAAAGCCTTCAAATTATCTTTGCATTGTTATGGATGAAACATTTACATCAAATATCTTGAAATATCCAACATTTGGCTTTCTCCTGTCCAAATCTCATAGGAGTCTTGGTCGATTGCACTGTTGATCATGCATCTATTTTGAGTATAGGATCTTTGTGTTAATGGCTTGACCCAAAATCTCTTAGGTAATCAACTTGACTAACATGGTCTTTGCGGCTTCCTTGAGAGTTCTATTCCTTCTTTCGGCTACTCCGTTCTATTGTGGAGTTCTTGCGGTGATAACTCATGAAAGATTCCATTTTCAACACTGATATTGAGTTATTATTCCATTGACAAACTCGGTTCCTCTGTCATATCTTATTTTTATAATGGTTTAGCTCTTTTCATTTTGAACTCTTTTCATCAATTTGAGGTAACTTCTACAAAGTTTCCTTCTTTTTTACACATGAAGATTGTCCATGTATATCTTGAATAATCATCCACCACCACTAAGGTGTATTTCTTTCCACTTATGTTGGTGGCTCAATTTGGACCAAATAAATCCATATGCAAAAGATGTAATATTCTTGTTGAAGAAGGACTTAGTTTATCCTTGAATGAAGACTTTATTTGCTTTCCCATCGGCATGCATCACATACACTTTCTTTCTTGTACACTAATGCATCCATTCTTCTACAAGATGACTCCTTACATGCTTGTTGATTGTCTTGAAATTTAGATGACTAAACTTCTTGTGCCACATCCAACTTGATTCGGTTGTGCTCTTTGCTATGAGACAAGTGATTGGTGTAGTAGTAGGCGATCTACCACATACATATTCTTCTATCTTGATCCTTGCAAAGACTTTATTTCATTTGATTCAACATCTTTAATCTGGCACAATCCCATGTTAAATCAACATTGTAGCCTTTATCGCGAGTTGGCGATCTTACCGGAGGTTGGCGAGGCCTTCATCATAAGCAACATTTGTGATATCGATTCATTTTTCTTGATAGATCTTGTGCCTTTGATTTTACCGGAGCTTCATTTCCTCCAAATATGACTTTTGCACCTCTAATCTCCTTGAAACTTGTGATTTTTCTTGTTTCTGTCATATGTCTAGAACAACCACTATCTATGTAACGAGGTTCCTAGGCACTCGATTTGTTCCTTGAACGGCAATTAAGAAATCGGATTTTTAGGTACCCATACATGCAGGTCTGAGGGGTTAGTCTTTATAAGATGATCCAACTAACCTATAGCAAAAGACTTGACAATAAGAGGTTGCCATATATCGAGCCATAATCATAGTGCATATTAGCAAATTGCTTGGGGGTTTAGGTTCATACATCTGCTCTCTTTTGTCTGTATGCCTATGTTTGTGTTTTAGTAATTGCTTTCTTGGGGTAGTGGTGATATTTCAGTGTAGTGCTTGGGTGCGTATGTGTCTTGATAATAGCTCTTTTGCCTTTGGAATGACCTTTCTTTGAGGTTTAGGTCTTTGCCATTTTGGCTTTTATTCCATAGGTCTTCTTTGATGTTTCACATTATTCCAATTAGCATAGTTTGGATAATTTCTACCATTCCCATCATGTGTATTTCTCGATGAAATTTAGGGTTTACGGGAGCTCTGTTTGCTTTTCACGAGTATTTTTTATTTGGAGTTCTTTGAGGAACTGGTGGATTTCTTCTCATTTGTCCTCTCAAAGATACTCAATGGCTATTTTCTTTTCCCTTTGTATCAAGGCGGTTTGTTTGTGATTGTGCTTTGGAGTGAATGTGGGTGCACCATTTGGTGTTTTGGGTTTTTGAGATGCTTCATTACTTGAAGATCCTTTTCTCCAAAATCACTCTTGGAGTTTATTTGTGTCACAAAGGAATTAAATCATATGCTGTCTTATCTCCACATTCTTTTTGACTCATAATAAGATCATCCAATGATTAGGATGCCTTTGTAAATGAGGTAATCACATTTTTGAGATCTTTTCCCTGTTTTCTATAGTGACTAACTCTGTTGTGATCTTTGCATTTTGGCCTTGACTTAGTGTTCTCATCGGCTATATGATTTCGAGTACTTAGCTCTTTAGTCACCTGTGAGTTTTGGCTTTTAAGGTTTTGCATTTTTTTCTCATTTAGAATAATGTGTGAGGATTTTATGTGTTCAAAATCTTTCATGATTTTTACTAATGAATCATAAAGATCAGTGGGCGATGAAGTGTGTGTATCCCAATGTTGTCACTTGAATCGAATGAGATGAGTTAGAGTGTACCTCATCTTCTTGATCCGGTTGTTCTTGTTCTTTAGCCGTAAGGCAAATCATAGCCTCCTCCTCGAGAATCACTTGAGTAATGCCTTCACTACTTTGAGTTTGCTACTTCTTTGGACTTTGATCTCGCGAGTCTCGGCGACTAACATGGCTTTCTTCTTTTCTGTCTTCTTTTTTCCGAAGACTTTTCTTTCTTCCTCATTCCTATATTTGTTGGTGGTGGATAGGAGCGATCAATTGCAAAGTGTCTGGTTTCTGCAGTTCCATCACGGGTTCTCGGCTCTCGATCGGCTCACCGCTCTTGGATTATCGGCTCTACGATATTCAACCCTTTGATGCTCGGCTCTCTTGGTCCGTC
Organism: Rehmannia glutinosa; assembly: GCA_016081115.2. Taxonomy (NCBI): domain Eukaryota; kingdom Viridiplantae; phylum Streptophyta; class Magnoliopsida; order Lamiales; family Orobanchaceae; genus Rehmannia; species Rehmannia glutinosa. Next base: position 32,544,711 of record CM071928.1, on the reverse strand, counting down.
TTCCCTTGATTTGGAAGGAGGTGAATGTCTCTGGAGGTCTCACCTTAATTCTTTTATAGTTCTTGTTGAAGAACTTGTTGAATCTTTTAACCATCGGTCTGATTTCCTCCTGTCATGGTTTCCTTTGGCTCAACTCTTTTTCCATTACTAGCCATTAATGCAACTGTCTTAAACTGCACAATGTCTCCTCTTGCTCTTTTCACCATTTCGAACTCATAGGCTTTGGTCGAGATCATGTTTATTTGCTCTTGAGAGGTCCATTGAATGTCTCGGGGGCCATAACCTTCATTTTCCATTCACCTGAGGAGACTTTAAGATCTTTACACACATTTTTACGTGAATATTCCTTCCCAAAGAGATGAAAGCTCATTCGTAATCTCGGTGAAACGGCATCCGGTTGATCGAGGTTTCTGCAAGAATTTTGAAATTTTCAAATTTTTGAACAAAGAACAAATAGTTTATTTTCTTTAATTTGTTACGATCCTTCACAAATTAAAGTCGAACATTGTTCCGATTTCTTTGCGGATTTGCAAGATTTGACTTTATTGAACATTCTTTGTCGAATGTCTTGTTGAGTATCACCACAAGAAAAGCGTAAAATAGCTACGGATTTTAGCTCTGAAACCAATCCGTTGCAAATTAGCAACGGAATAGAAAGCGAATTCCCTACGGAAATAGGCATTTTAAACTAAAAGAATATAACAAGAATCGAATCAGAAAGCGGCCTAGCTACGAAATTGTGATTTGTATTTCCGTCGGTAAATCGTTGGCAAACAAGGCGCCAAATTTACCGCTCAATACTTACGACGGAATAGTGACGGTATAGCTACAACCTTTAGCTACGGATATAAAGTTGTAGCTACTAGCGACTGAAATTTCCGTTGGTATGTTTATTAATAAAAGAACGACGCCGTTTCATCTAATTTTAACAACAAATATTATATCTCTGTGAAGTAACGACGGATTAGCCGTTGCTAATTCTCTTCAATATTAACTACGAATATCATATCCGATGCAAGATTTTAATTTTTCTTTTCTTTTGGACGTGGATTCTTTTTTAAGAGTTGGGTTTAATTAGGCTTTAGCACCTCTAAATATTGTCCTCCTCTCTTTAACACCGCAAACACTCCCGCCCGCCCACCGCCAGCAGTCCCGCTCGCCACCGCCAGCATCCCCGCGTCGCCACCAGCCAACACCAGCAGCCCCGCCCTACCAACGGTTGAGTTTTTAAGGTTGGTTTTTTTAATTTTTCCCAGTTTGCGAATTAGGGCTTGCGAGTATTTGATTTTGAAAGATTGTTCTCACGGAAATGAATTAATTGAAGGTTGAAATAGGCAAGATATTGAAATGATTGTAAATTTTTCTTTGTGTTGATTTGCTTACGCAATAATTGATTTTGGATTATTGAATGGATGACTCTTCTGGATTTCCTAGTTTTCTGGACCGATTAATTGTGGTTTTTATTTGGGATTACTTTTGAAATGTGATTATTGGTGCAAGAATAATTGGTTCATGAGTTGGTTTGTGACTCCGTGACTGAGAATCTAGGGTTTTGTTTGGCTTCTCCAGGCGATTTATCTGTTCTATAAATATAGGTTACAGATAATTACAAGAACTGCTCCTGAGGTTTATATTTACCTGACAAGTACTCCTCTATTGAGGGCGCAATTTGTAAAGGAGAAACAAATATTAAGGGGATATTTGTAATCTCTTCAATTAGGCAAACCTCACTGGTAGTTTTGTTTATTAACCTTGCAGATAATTGAGATTTGACAGGAAACTGATTGTGGTTAATTGATCTTGAATTCGTGCTACATTTTTGTATTCCGATGTTGATAAATTGCAGACTATTGACATTAGTTACATAGATGTATTTTTTTTATTATTTATGATAATGTAAATTTGACTCCTTGAAGTCAGTAATATTAATATTGTATCACCATTACATTTTCAATCCCTCTGTCCTTGAGGATTGAAATAATTCCAAATCACAATAGCAAGCCTTAATTTAAGCTGCCAATCCACTAAGTAATTATTATATATTCTGAATATCTTCATAGAAGAATTTCTTGAAATCCCCCATACATTCAGCTTGAAGACTCAAGGACAAGCGAAGATTGGTCACAAACCAAACACAGTTTTCCAGTCTATATATTGGCATTTCTTCTGGCATCTAACGAACTTGTTAAAGTTCACATGGTGTCACCCTTTCCAAATGAAATCATGTTTGTCACTTGGTGTTTGCTTTTTGATGTTTGTGTAGGTTTTTTTTATCTGGTTGGTTTGTGTAAAATGAGCACTGTTTGTTTTTTCTTTTTTTTTTTTTTTTAGGTTCTCTTTCCCTGTTCTGGGTTGTCTCTTTTTATGCTTTAAAATAAAAGAGAGTTATTTTTAAGAAGGTAAAATTGCACATCTTGGTTGATTGAACTGATGTTAATGAGCATCTTGTGATGCGTGCAAGGAATTTTTAGAGCATGTGGTGCGGTTTATACATATGAACAATGCTTGTGTTGCTTGAACTTGATCTAGAATTTGTCCGTTGACTCTGTGCTTTCTGAATGTTGTAGTTCACATTTTTTTTAATATTTACACGGAAATCTGAATTTAAGCTAACTGATGCTTGGTTATTTAGTTTGAACAATTTAGTATGAACTTGTACCTGAGTAAAAATATGTGCTACTATTTTAGAGATGTTTTGATTCTGCTCTTTCATTTCATATTGAGTGTATGGTGAAATCTTGTAAAACAATTACTTGAGCTTCATCCATAGTTTTGTCTTTGTAGCTGAATAATTTAATAATTTACGCCAATTTTTTCTTTATCATTTGTTATTTTCCCTAATGATATTAATTCTTGTTTATAACAAAGATGAGCATAAGTTGTATGAACTTTCCGTGTCGGTTTCTGAAGTTTATTCCATTTAACAATCTAGAACACCTTAAGGCGGCAACCAGCTCTCTGCTTGAATTAGTCAGCATAATCTGGAGTTGCTCTTCCTTTCAGCGGTTCTGTTTTTGATGTTACCATCACGTTTCCCCTGCAATTTAAATGCCTTGGTGCGACTTAAAAATTCGTGATTCAATTATTATATTTTTGTTTCCCTTATGTGGCTCGAATATCTAACTATTGGCTAAGTATGTGGCTCACCAACCTGCAGTGATGTTATGCTTTTACTCTCATTTTTAATGATATGTCAATCATTTATTGAAAATTGATTTGAATAGTAACTCTATTTGGCCTACGTGCAAGGTTCCTCTATGATGTTTATTTTTAGATATTAATGAATGAGAAACAGAGATGAGTTGTGAATGATATGATCTCTATTGATGCATTGTTTGTTTGTTTTTGTGGATATAGGAAAAGAAGTATGGCGCCCACCAGCTGCATTTGAGTTTTCACGCATACCCATACCAAAAAAATGGCCAATGGGTGGACGGGAAGTCAAAAAGAATTGATGTAAGTGATATAAGTAAATAATCTTTAAATAATATTAATTCATATATTTTTTAAATTTTTTGAAAGGATATTTTTAAAAGTCAATAATATATTTTTTAAAATTTTTAACATGATTGTTTTTGTAGGAGGATATACGAGAACGTTTGGGCTGCCATTACTACGGGCGGTGAGGAGCGAGAATGAGCCGCAGAGGTGGACATGACCCGGATATACATGGATGCGATTGGTGTGGTCAAGCGGCGAATTTATGGCCGGGAGTAAGTAAGGCGGCGGCATTTATACCAACACGCACTAGTGCCGGCTCATCCTTGATTCACACGTAGATCGGGACACCATTAGGCGGGAAATGCGGATGGAGTTATAGCGGAGATGGAGGATATGCGGACGGAAATGCGAATGAAGATGGAGCGGATCGAGCACATATGCGCATGAGGATGGACGAGCTACGCCGCCGGGTCAATCGCCTCTCTTGATCCTCCGGTGGTGGTGTTTACGGTTTTATTTTATAGTTTGGGTTTAAATTATTGTGCGGCGTACATGTATGTTACATGAAATTATAGTGTAATAATTATTTATTTATTTTTTAAAATTAATAGCGAGAAACAAGCGTGACTAATATGAATGGCCATAAATTAAATTAGCGGACGGAATTTAGTCATTAAATTAGCAATGGCATTTTAGTTATTAAATTAGCTACGGAATTTCCGTTACTAAGCTGTTATTATATTGGTTGTATAGTATATATAAATCGTCCGTTAATAGCGGCGAACTATTTTATCGGCAACGGAAATTTTCGGTTCAATATTAGCAGCTCTGTTTTCCGTCGTTAGCTTTTTAGCGACGATATTTTAACCGCGGATATGTTATTTGCTAATCCGTTGCTAAAGCGAATAGCAAGCGGATATTTCCGTAGCTATTCTTGACTTTTCTTGTAGTGTATGTCCTTGGCCATATTGTCCAAGTTATATCTCTTCTTATCCTCATTAGTCACTCGATCCTTGGAATTTCAATCATTTGCTTCCATTATAATAACTTTGCTTAAAGTGAAAGACTTTTAAAACACAAGTGTTTAAAAACATTTTGAAAAGATAAAGATCTAGTTCGATGTACGGTCAGTGCGGAAGGCTCGATGAACCAACCGCTTTGATACCACTTGTAGGTCCCCGAGGGGTGTGAAGTAAGGTTTAGAAGGGATGGGGGTTGAATAAACCTTACCAAATTTTTGACTTAGTCCTTTTAAAATAATTGATAGGGTTATTTCAAACAGATTGTGTCTTGATGGATAGCTAAGTTGGCTTTTAACCGGCTAAGTTACCCGCTCAGCATTTCGAAATTTGTTGATAGTATAACTTTCACGCTTTCGCCAAATACTTAACTTGGCTTGTTGGGAAATTTATTGTTTAGATTTTGATGAATGCCATATAAAACTTAGAATAGGAAGTTGGCACTTTGATTTTTCTTTGTAAACCGCATTGTAATAATTAAATTGAGTCAGTGAGTTAAATCGGTATGCCCAAACATGCGAAGACAATTTGGAGACTAGAAGGAAGACTCATTGCGAGGCAGTGAGTATGGCAAATAAGAGAAGACGGGAACTCATTGAAGGAGCGACTAAGATGCGGTGAGAGGAGTATCGGTCAGTCGACTCAAGATAAGCCAGTCTCAAGTTGAAGTGGCGGAAGAGTCATCGATGATTGGAAGGCGACTCACAAGTCACAGGAAAGCAAGGAAATGCGGTCAGTTGAGATAAGCTGAAAAGATCCGTTGCCGTACGATAAATCAAGAGAATTACTTAAACAAGTAATATTTCCATGCTACCTTTCTCGAAGTGCTCGATCCCCGAAGCGTGCAAAAGGAATAAACGATAGGAAGCACTACACAGGTGTCGAACTACGAAAAGGTGAAGAACAATTCATACGAGGAAATGGCAATTCCAAGATCGCAACAAGACAAGCCAACGACCACAAGTGACTTTCAAAAATAAGCATATCTCTTCACGGGCGATTTTTGAAAGATCACTATAAAAAGGCGAGGAATAACTACGAGAAAAGGTGACACGCTGTGGGTTACGAAGATTACTTGACCATACAAAAAAAAGAAACATTTTGTAACTGAAATATTCTCAAGTTATTAAACGCTCAATCCTCAAGCCTACACTACGAAGAACATCAATCAACACTCACTGTGAAGGAAAGATAACTTCAATCGGTTGAAGAGGAAATTCTTGAAGAATCGAGGGTCTACATTCCACGAAGGATTGTAGGAAGGTTGAGTTGAACCAAGTCTTGAGCTTTTGGAGGGCTTAGTGATCAAATCCAAAGAGCTTGAGCAAGTGGGCATGTAGCAAAGCATTTGCCTGTGAAGAAGGCGAGTCGTCGAGAAGCGGTGAGTGATCAAGGCGTCTCGGTGAGTCCCAAAGGATCAAGTCACTGGGTTTGTGTGATCAAGACTTGTATACGGGTATTACCACAGCTTTGTATCTTGATCAATACAGTGGATTCCTCCGGGAGTTGGAGAAGAGAGGAGTAGAAGAATTACCCCGTCTTCGAACCTCTATAAAAACTTATCGTGTCTTTTACATTTCAACACTTTAATTCTGCATCTTATTTGTTTAATTCTGTGACATATTTGCTATCAGTGATAATTTCTAAGTACTAAATCAAGCTTTATATCTCGCTTAACCATAATTAAGGGTGTTAAGTCTTCCGCTGAAAACAAACCACGAGTTGAGCTAATTCGGTCTTAACAATTTGAGTTATTCTATCAACGGCTCGATCAGTCCTGTTGAGTGACTAACTCTCTTGATTAACTAAATTGGTTGTCCACGAGGACAAAGGCTGTGTAGTATCAACTCTAAACTTTTAAAAGGACTAAATCGAAAAATTTGGTAAGGTTTATTCAACCCCCCCTTCTAAACCTTACACTCACACCCCCATGGGACCTACATGGCTGATTGGTTTTTAACAGCGGAAGACTTAACACCCTTTGATTAGATTTTAGCTTGTTTTAAACACTTAATTTTTAGCACTTGGTTATTTATCAGTTGGATAGCAAATATAATCAGGAGATATAAATTGAATATGCAGGAAGATAAATTTGCTGAAACTAAATGACACAAAAAATTTTATAGACGTTCGAAGATGGGGTAATTATTCTAATTCTCTCTTCTCCAACTCTTGGAGGAATCCACTATGTAACAGATCAGCTTATAAAGTGGTGAACAGTCTGGAGATAGCCTTGATCACACAGTTGGCTTCTCTTTGCGAACTTCTTCGCGAGGCGTACCGCGCTACTTCTACTTGACTCACTTCTCAAGTTCCTAGATTTGATCACGAAGCCCTTCAACAAACTTGATAATGGTTGACCTGGAACCTTTCTACAATCCTAGCTTGGAAAGTAGACCCCTTTGATTTCTTCAAAAGTTTCCTCTTCAACAGATTTGAAGTTGTCTTTCCTTCACAACTTGTGTTGGATCGATTTCCTTCGAGTTTCAGGCTTGAGGAATTGCTTGAATATTTATGAGAATATTACAGGTTAAATGCTTGAATATTGCTTGCTTGTTCATGGTTCAGGTAACCTTTTCTCAATAACTTCCTCAGCCTTTTATAGTGGACATTTGAAATTTTGCCCGTTGAAGAGATAGGCTAATTTCAAATATCACTTGTGTTCGTTGGCTTGTCTTGGCCTGCAGTCCTTGATGTTGACCCTTCCTCGTATTAAATGTCTTCGCAGCATTGCAAGTGCCTGACACAAGGTGTAGTGTTTCCCATTGGTTCATTCTTTTGCACAATTAAAGGACTAACACTTTAGCGACAACTTTGACATATTACTATATTGAGTAATATTCTTGACTTTAATCAACGGATCTAAGTCGGTTGTCTTGACTAGCTTTGCGCTTTACCCCAGGAGGTGACTTGAGTCGGCTTCAATCATTGGATTGACTTAAGCTTGTCACTTTGTCACTTCAACATATAGACTTGGCTTTTTGAGTTGACTTGGACTGACTCTTCTTATAGTTGTTCCTCGGTGACTCTTCTTGATCGGATCTTGACTTCCTTCATGGCCATACTCGGTGACACACAGCGAGTCTTCACATAGTCCGTAGTTGACTTCTTGTAATCCTTGGCATAGATGACTTGACTCTGCTTTTCCACATTTCTATCTATTACAATACAAATTACAAGGAAAATGGGGTGCCAACTTCCAAGTTTAAGTTTTACATGGTATCATCAAAATCTCTTGAATAAATTTCTAACAGGCATTGAGATACATTCGAGCAAAAAGCAAGCAAGCAAAAATACTCTCAAGCAATACACTTAAATCCTCAAGCCTAAATTCGTAGTCTATATGTCCAACACACACATTGAAGGAAGAAAAGTTTCAACTTGTTGAAGAGGAAATTTGTTTTAAATAACAAAGGGGTCTGCACATCCAAGGATTGAAAGAAGTGCAGTGAGGTTCAAGTTAGAACCATCTTTGAATCCGTTGGAGGGCTTCGTGATCAATTCAAAGGGTTTGAAGGAGCTGAAGTAGTGAGACATCTGCCTTGCGAAGAAGTTGAGTCCCACGAGTAGAGCCAACTATGTGTCAAGGCTTACTCGGACTGTCATATCCGTCTTGTAACAGCCGTTGCATTAGTGGATTACCTCCAGGAGTTGGAGAAGAATAGAGTAGAGCAATTACCCCATCCTCCAAACACTATAAATTGCCTTATGCCTTTTTATTTCAGCACTTTACTTATCGCATATTTATACTGCTATTTGTTATATTTGCCAAACTCAACTGATAATAACTAAATCAAAACAAGTGTTGTAAAACCTATTTAACAAAAAGGGTGTAAGACTTCCGCTGTTAAAACCCAAGTAAGCTGAATTTTTAAAATAACTCACTTCACTCAGCGGAGTTACTCTATCAACAGCTCAGTCGAGTCTGTTGAGTGGTTAACTCTCCTATTTAGGTTGAACTAAGATGTCTCAAAAGGACTAAGCTGCTACTTGTGTAAAAACTCTGATGTAAAGGTCAAAAATCAAAAATGGTTAAGTCTATTCAAACCCCCTTCTAGACTTAACACAAACACCCATTGGGACATACATTCCCATTTGTTCATTCCTCTTGCATTCTTTTAGCATGAGTGCGTTAAGGTTGTAGGTCTATCTTCATTACCAAAATAGGTAATTTCCTCGATTTCAATGCAACGTACTCTTTTTAGTTGTCTCTATGTCCTTCAGCTGCTTTACCCCTTTGACTTAGACTTGAGTTATCTCAATCATTCCTTGGTTGACTCTGTTGTAAGTCTTAAGAAAGGTTTAGCGATGTCCTTGCGTAAAGTCTTACGATTAACTTCAGTGCGACCGATTCTTATGCATTCTTGACAAGTCTTACGCAAATCTACTTAGTTGTTATTTGACTCAACTAATATCATATCTATTACAAAGTAGAAATTACATAGAAAAATGGGGTATTCCAACTTCCCAATACAAAGTTTTCTAAGCATCATCAAAATCTATACAATAAATTTCCTAATGACAAACTTCACCAAAAGCAATATTGTTGCCAATTTTCACCGAATCGAGCACACACGCCCTCGGCATGTCTTCTAGTGTTTGTATTATTTTCGTGGGTGATCGGTTTCATTAAATCTTAACCGTTCGGAGGTGTATCGAGACTTTTCCAAAATTTTGAAGTAAAACATGGGTCTTTGTCGACACGATTGTCATAGGGACCCCGTGTAGCCTTTCAATTTCGTTAATATAAATCTTTGCATATTGGTCCATTTTTAGCGTCATTTTCACTTGGAGAAAACATGTTGATTTTGTCACTTGATCTATTATAACCCACATTACATTTTTCTTTTTGACCGATAGTGGCAACAACCCGACTACGAAATCCATTGTTATATAATCCACATTCTATTATGGGATCTCAACGGGTTTAGCCAAACCTGGCGGTCTTTGATGTTTAACTTTGACTTGCTAGCACGTCAAACATTTCCTAGAAATAATTCGATGTCCCTTTTCATGCTTTTGCACTAGAAGAGCTCTTTCAAGTCTCGATACATCTTCGTCCCACCAGGGTGAGCCGTATATGCCATACTATGAACTTCCTCAAGAATTTATCTTCTATGTTTCTCATTCTTATGCACACATAATCTCCCTTTGTATGACAATATGCCATCGTTGTCGTCTCAAAACCCTTAATGTTTCCTTCTTGAATTTGCTTCTTCATCCTATTCAGAAATATATCTCGTGGATGAGTCTATTCGATTCTATCTCACAACGTGGGTCGTACTACCAGTGTTGCTAACATTACTCATGTACTTCTCGGTGGAGTGACGATCTCAATTTTCATCTTGGTGAACAATATCATCAATTCTTCTTGCTTCATTAGCAAACATGATAATTAACTCTTAGTTTTTTGGTTTAGAGCATCCGCTATCACGTTAGCTTTACTCGGATGGTAACTTATAGTGCAATCATAATCTTTTACTAACTCCAACCACCTTCTTTGCCTCATATTTAGCTCTTTTTGTGTGAAGATATACTTTAGACTTTTATGATTAGTGTTAATCTCACACTTATTTCCATACAAGTAGTGTCACCAAATCTTTAGTGTGTGTACTACTGCGGCTAGCTCCAAGTCATGGGTAGCGTAATTCGGCTCATGTGGCTTTGGTTGCCTTGGCATAAGCAACTACATTGCCATTTACATCAAAACACACCCAAGGCCTAGCTTTGACACATTACTATAAATAACAAAACCCTATGTATAGTTGGGTTTTGTAAATATAGGTTCAGAGGTTAGTTTTTGTTTTAATTATGAGAACTTTCCTCGCATTTCTCATTCCATATGAACTTCTCCTTTTTCATTGTGGATTGAGTCCAGTCAGATATTTTAGAAAACCCATTAATGAATCTTACGTAATAGCTTTTTGCCAAACCAAGACAACTACGAACTTCGCTCACCTCGTAAGTGATTTCCACTCATTGGCGTTTCGACCTTATCCGGGTCAATCTCAATTCCTTGTGCGGTTACAACATGTCCGAGAAAAACTACTCGGTCTATCCAGAATTTGCACTTACTCAACTTCGTGTACAACTTCTCCTTACGAAGTATTTCGATTGTAATTTTATGATGCTCTTCGTGATCAATAAAGACAATGATGAATTTATCAAAGTACAGGTGAAATACCTTATTCATCAAGTCCATAAACACTACGGGTGCTTCGCTTAACCCAAAATGCATCACTACGAACTCGTAGTGCCCATAACGAATTCTAAGTGATTTTTTGGGGATATCACTCTCCTTAATTTTAAACTGGTGATGTCCAGATCTAAGATCGACCTTAGAAAATGTGCATACACCCTTAAGCTAATCTAATAAGTCTTCGATCCAAGGTAATAGCAGTGGAGCTCCTCCAAGGCAATACACTTGGTCAGATGAACTTCAAATTCAATAACTCCTATATTTGCACTTTTAGTTCCTACAACTCCTTGACGCCATTCTATTTGGTGTCTTGGAAATTGATACCGCCCAGGTTCCAAGTTTATTATCAACTCCACTTGACGATCTATTGGAATTCCTAGTAGACCGTTTAAAAACACGTCCATGAATTTTCTTACAATCGGCATATTTTCCTTTTTCAACATCTTCATTACCAAATAATTACCAATAATAATTACAATGAGACACTGGGTACCGATAATAATTACCAAATACCATTGACAATTATCCTTCTTCAACATCCTCATTACCTTCATCACCGATATTATCAAAGTGCGAGTTCTACTCTTTGCCCTGTAGTACTTTATTTCCCTATCCCCCAGTAACTTGAGAGTTATCTCCTACTCTTGACATTTAATGCTTGCGATTGCCAACTAAGTCAATCCATTCCAAAAATTACAACAAAGCCCTTCAAATCAAGTATATGCAATTCAACACTTAAATCCATTCCTTTTACGTTCACATCTACATTCTTAACATTCGAGTATATAATCATCGACTTTACTAATGGAAAGATAATCTCAAGCGGTTTATCTAAATATTCTTTTCTTTTGCCTAATTATAATGTGAAATTTAGCGAGACATAAAAGAGTGTGTGACACGAGTATCAAAAAAAAGCAAAAGTGGGTATATTACATATTGACAAAGGACATACATTGTACGCTTCATTCTCAACCTCTCGTTAGGTCATAATGTACATCCTCGCTTCTTCCCCAATAATAGTCGTCGACCCGATCCCATACCCTTATACTTTGATAGTCTCTTGCAGCATGCCTGGCGTCTTGTATCGATAACAAACCTTTTTCCCGTCACGGATATTCTCCATAGTAGTGACGCTTGCCACACAATGGGCATTAGGGTTTCTCTTGCGGTGGTGGTTGAGTAGGACCTCCTACAACCTTAGCCAACTTATTTTTATTCTTACCACTATTGTGACTTGTTCCATCACACTTTCTCTTGGGTGTCATTTGTTTTGCGTGGATTTCCTTCTAGGTTTATCTTCACGCATGACTAATCGAGCCCGATCTACGGTTTGTGCATATGTAACATCTACAAGGACACTCACTATCCCACTAAACTCCAGGCGTAGTCCTTCCATAAACCTCTCGGCATTCATTTGATTAGTGCTGACCAAATACATTGGGTAACACGACAATTGGTTGACTTTATGCTCATAATCCAAACCTTTGTCATATTTCTTTGTATGAGGCTCATGAACTCCTTAACCTTCTTATTTCTATGAGCTTGTGGGAAAATTTTTCGTGCCACAAGCTCTTTGAAATTTCTCCATGTTAGCGCATCTATTTCTTCATTAGTGATAGTGCGTCGGTGTAGGTCGCACCAGTGTTTTACGTCCTGCTTCAGTTGGAAGATTGCACACAAAACTCTGTGTGCTTCTGAGTAAGCTATCAAGTTAAACACTGGCTCTAATTCGCCAATTCATTCTTCCCACGCCCACTGGGTCTCGCGTCCCGTAAGCCTTTGTGATGCAGCAGCATCAAAAGCGCTCCACTACTTGTGAGGTAGTGTCTATAGGAGCATGATGGTTTTAGACATTCGTGGCATTAGCTACATTATCTTGAGTCGGGCCTTTCACAACAAGTGATCGAGTTAGCTACTATGTTTGCCAAATTTCTTGTATTTCCTTGAACTGTGGTGTTTATAGAAGGTGTCTCATTGTCGGTTGTGGCTTGGTTTTGTTCGGTTAGCGCGTTGTGGTGCCATCTAAAACCATAAAATTATCTGTCTTAATAATTATGTGTAGAATTTATAACTTAATGTCTAAGGCGTGTAATTGAGGTGTTCATTCAAAATTTATCTAATTCACAAAGATTACGCATTGATTCAATCTTATCATTTGGTTCTCTACAATATATAACTTAAATCTATTTGTCATATTCTAAACTCAATTATCAAAGACCTAAAAGTAAAATAGTCATATAAGAGAACTATACACCAATGTAGTAATAATGTAACATTTTTTTAATTTCTCATGCATCCATTATTTACTAAGCGAGAAGAATGCATAAAGGCTTTTATTTGAAATCTACGCCCTATCTTATTATTCGTGGATAGAGCTTTCGCAACTTCCTAAGTCTCCTCCTCGGACTCCTCATCCGACTCCTCTTGGGGTTTCTCTTGAGCTCCCCACAGGTTGCAAAGCCTCTATGGCCACATGGGTGACCCACTTTTGAACATTAAGGTTGTAAACCCGCCAAAACTAAGCTTGGCTTCCCGACGATTTCTTTCATAAGTTAACAATAGTGTTGTTGGACCTCAAGCGCTTTACCTGCATTGACGATTGTCCCCACAAACTAACATGAGTTTTTCTAGCGCATTTTGTCCTCACTCACATGCTCCTGAAAATTGCTTCCCATGGGGCCACCCGTCCCATGTCTACTCGGGACAAACACGCTTAACCTTAGAGTTCCTATGTAGTGGGCACAAGAAAAGAAGATGCATCGTTAGTATATGTAGTACATATCAAATTCTTTAAGCTCTCTTTTAACGGTGCAATGCGGCGCTCACGAGTTCGAATCACGGGCCGCACCTCGTGCCACTTTAAAAGCCCATTGCACGCGAGGATCTTTGGACTAAAGCCTAACAATCCCCCTCCAAGCACACTGCCAACATCTCGGCTCCGGCGTTTGGCAACCTCTATTCAGGACAAACTTCATTAGTTCAAACACCAACTTCTTCAATTCAAGCGTAGCGTCGCGTCATGCCAGCCCCCGATTACGGCCAACCAAGATCCTTGATTCCAGTTTGTTTACCTCGGTTCCGGCCACCTGGCAACCTACTTTCGATTCGGGTCATTGACCTATGTTGTACCCGATATCGCGGATTCCGCATTTCGACAACACCAGCAAAGCATGCTTCCAAGGGAATTCGAACCCTTGACCTACTCTAATACCAGTTTTTGGACCTCAAGCACTTTACCATATTGACGACTGTCCCCATAAACCAACACGAGTCTTTTCTAGTGTGTTTTGTCCTCACTCACGTGCTCCCTGAAAATTGATTCCCAAAGGGGTCACCAATCCCATGTCTACTCCAGACCAAGCACGCTTAACCTTAGAGTTTCTATGTAATGGGCACCAGAAAAGAAGATGCATCTTTGGTATATGTAGTGCATATCAAATTTCTTAAGCTCTCATTTAACTGTGCAATCCAGCACTCACGAGTTCGAATCGTAGGTCGCGCCTCGCACCTCTTTCAAAGCCCATTGCAAGAAGGATGCTGGAAGAAAGCCCAACAATCCCCCTCCCAGCACCTGCCAGCATCTCACCTCCAATGCTTGGCAAACTTCCTCAAGTCTAACGCCAACTTTTTCAGTTCAAGCATCACGTCACGCAAGCCTCTCCCTTACGCCTCCCGAAACCTTTGATTCGGTCAATTTACCTCGATTCGGCCACCTGGCAACCTACCTTCGATTCGGAGTACATTTTACCTTGACTGCGCCGCCAAAGATCACAGTTCCGTTCGACAACCTCCACTGCAGCGTGCTTCCAAGGGAATTCAAACCCTTGACCTCCTCTAATGCCAGTAGTTGGACCTCAAACACTTTACCATATTGACGACTGTCCCCATAAACTAACACAAGTCTTTTCTAGTGCCTTTTATCCTCACTCACGTGCTTCCTGAAAATTGATTCCCAGGGGGTCACTCATCCCATGTCTACTCCAAGTCCAAAATGCTTAACCTCAGAGTTTCTGTGTAATGGTCGCCAGAAAAGGATATGCATCTGTTGGTATAGGTAGTCCATATCAAATCCTTTAAGCCCTCCTTTAACTATGCAATCCAGCGCTCACGAGTTTGAATTGCAGGCATCGCCTCGCGCCCCTTTTAAATCCCATTGCAGGCAGGATGCTGGACCAAAGCCCAACGTGTTAGCCCTCGTTCACGCTTAACCTTCCACAAGTCGGGCACTTTATCAATTGCTTTACGTGCCATACCATAGTTGTTTGGTGCCCCGGGGAGATCTTTGACTTGAATCCATTCCTAGTGCATTGTTACAATGAAAGTCCTTGTGTTGTCGTTCTCTTTCTTTCTATAATGGAAATATGTATCTATTCTAAAAACGGAGTGGTCATGTGGCCAACTAATAAAAGATTTTGTAGTTGTCCTTCTGAATCTTTTAGCCATCTACAAGTATAATGCTACAAGTCATACAAGTTTGTTTATAAAATTACAAAAGTACTTTATTATTTATAAATCAAGAAAATGGCAAATTATGATTCATGCGTTAATAAAGAATCGACAGTTTATCATGTAACTTTTGCTTTGAAAAATGTCTACCTTAATTAGTATAGGTCCCAAGGGGTGTGGTGTAAGGTTTAGAGTGGGGGTTGAATAAATCTTACTAAATTTTTCATTTTAGTCCTTTTAAGATTGTTCAACGAGTTGAATCAAATCAACTATGTCCTTGGGGGACGATTAAGTTGGCTATTCAGCTAAGTTACCCACTCAACAAACTCGATAGAGTTGTTGATAGTATAACTCGGCTGCTTAAGCCAAATACTTAATTTAGTTGATTTGGTTTCTAACAACGGAAGACTGAACATCCTTTGATTGATTTTAAAGCTTGTTTTTAACACTTGTTTTAGACTTAGTTAATTATCGAGTTAGATAGAAGATTTAACTAACAACAGATATAAAGTAAATACAGGAATGTAAGTGCTGAAATAAATTGACACAAGTAATTTTTATAGTGGTTTGAAGATGGGGTAATTCTTCTAATCCACTCTTTTCCAACTCCTGGAGGAATCCACTAGGTAACAGATCAAGTTACAAAGGGGAATAGTCAGAGACAAAGATTGATCACATACAAGCTTCTCCTACGACTAAAACCTTCTTCACGAGCGCATTTGCCTTGCTACTTGACTCACTTTCAAGTCCTTGGATTTGATCACGAATCCCTCCAACAAACTTGAAACTTGGTTCGACCTTGAAGCTTTCTACAATCCTTCAACTTGGAAAGTAGACCCCTTTTTGGTCTTCAAATTGTTTCCTCTACAACTAGTTGAAGTTGTCTCTCCTTCACAACTTGTGTTGGATCGAGTTTCTTTGAGTTTTAGGCTTGAGGAATATCTTGATAATCTTTGAGAATTTTGCAGGTTGATTGCTTGAATATTTCTTAAAAGATCTGTGTCATTCGTAACCTTTTCTCAAATGCTTCCTCAGTCTTTTATAGTGCACATTTGAAATTTGCCCATTGAAGAGATAGACTAGTTTCAAATGTCACTTTGTGTTCGTTGGCTTGTCTTTTCTTAAATGCGCAACACTTGTGATGTTGACCCTTCCTCATATTAAATGGCATCGCAGCCTTGCGGGTTCTGACACAAGTTGTAGTGCTTCCCATTGGTTTAATCCTTTTGCATATTTCTGGGCCAAACACTTTAAGACCTGGCAGCTTGGACGTATTACTATATTGAGTAATATCCTTGACTTCCTTCAAATGGATCTAAGTCGATCACCTTGACTTGCGCTTTACCCCAGGTGACTTGAGTCCGCTTCAATCATAAGATTGACTCAACTATCACTTCAACTGTTAGACTTGGCTCTTTGAGTTAACTTGACTGACACTTCACACAGCTGTTCCACAGCTGATTCTCCTTCAGTCGAGTCCTTGACTTCCTTACTAGCCATACTCAGCTAACACACAATAGAGTCTTCATTCTAGTCCGCAGTTGACTTCTTGTAATCTTGACTTAGCTGACTTCACTCAGCTCTTCCATTCCTATCTATTACAATATAGAATTACAAGGAAAATGCGGTGCCAACTTTCTAGTCTAAGTTTTACATGTTATCATCAAAATCCAACAAATAAATTTCCTAACAATTTCCCCTTTTTAGATGATGCCAAAACTTAAAACATACATAATAAGTAAACATCAAATACAAGTGTTTTGCATGTTTTTGTGTGTGTTTTGTGTGATGATTTATATATGTTTTCGGCATATTTTATTTTCATTTGCATATTTAGTGTTATGTTGGGTTATTTTATTGATTTTTAGGTTTTGGTAGAAAAAACAAGTTTTGAAGCAAAAAAGGTTAAAAAGTCATTTCGCGCAACTGCGACAGTCATCGTATTTTGGACGTAACGTTCGCATCTGAAGCCCAATTGACATGATTTATGTACCATTGGAAAGCTAAGACAAAGTTATACAATGTCTATGGTTGCTACTAAGTGAAAATTAAGACGTTTAGAGGGGTTAAAATCATGTACAAGTCAAAATAATATTTCGAAATCTTGGAAATGATACATCTTGGTATTTCGGCCATAACTCTCTCTAGAAAATTGATATTGAGGTGATTCAAGTGGCTCTGAAAATCTAAGAGATAGAGCTACAATTCATAACAGACGCCAGGAGCAAATGTCGACGTATGGAAGGCGCGCTGGTGCGCACAAAAGGTGCACGTCCGCGCACGATTATTAAAACACCATTACTTCTTAACACTTTTAGACTCTAGTTTTCTCTCTTTTCTCTTGCTTTTCATCATTGGGATTGATTGGGTTCTTCCCCTTGGAGTTATTTTGCTTCTTAATCAAAGAGTAAGATTTTTTCATCTCTTTTGTCTGATTTCAATTATTGGGTGGTTATTATTGTTGCATGATTATGTTTACGATTGTTTTCTTTTCTTCATTGAGATTATGATTCCATCCCCAAGCATGAACTAATTTCCTTGTTCTAGGATTAAGATGATTTGATTCAAACAAACAAGCATGAGTATTGATTAATTGATTTGCTTTCCTGAATGAATTGCTTTATTTGATAATTGATTGTCTGATCAACTTTTGATTATTTTGGGGGAATAATTGAGGTCGATCGAAGATATTATTCCTGTACTAAATTTATTCAGGGGATTAGATATGAATCAGAGATGTATTAACTAACCCTGGACTTAATGAAAATAGCAAATTATGTTGGGATAGCCCTAATCTGTGAATAGTTGAGTTATCAGATCTAGGCCTAGTTTTTACATGTTTGTTATATTTGTTAACCGAATGATCAATTCATTGATATTCTCGCTTGCAAGTTTGATGAGATGATTCAAATCCTAGACTTTCATTCATATCTTTTTCTCCAAGTTTAATCGTGTTTAGTTTAATTTTGTCTTTTTAATTGTTTTCCTTTAGTTTATTAAAATCATAAATTTGGTTAGAGTGTTTAGGTTTTACTTTTTGTTTTCTGTAAATTATAATAATTATTTGCCGGCTAAGTTTCCTTGAGAGACGACTTGTGGTCAACTTGCTACCCTACGATTAATCTCATTCTCTTGTGAGGATTGCTAGATTTATTTTAGGTGTTTAGTGGTCGAACAAAATTTTGGCGTCGTTGCCGGGGAAGGCTTTCGGCTTAATAATTATTATGTTTATTTTTTTGTGTTTCTAGATTAGGATTCTTTTTGTTTGTTTATAGTTTAGGTTTCTTCGTTAGTTGCGTTTGATCTATTTTTCTAGTGTTGTTTATACAAGCACCAGGAATGCCAACTAATAAAGAGCAACCACCACGACTCACATTAGAAGAGAGCTTGATTTCTTTTATTCAAGTTAGTCAGCAAACACAATAGTGGAATAACAGATGGTTTGAACCTTAGAAGCCTCTTTTAAGAGAATTGAGACTCAAGTCGGCAAATTGGCTACGCAAGTTGGTGAGATAGCTCGACATATCGTCAAAAAGAACATGTTACCTAGTCAACCAATGCGAGCTCAAGACATCAGTAATCTTGTAATTGATGAAAATTATGATAATAAAATTGAGTTTCCATATTCTATTGTCTCGTCTAACCCCGCAGGTGTTGCTAAAGCGAAAAAAGAAGAAGATGCAAAGCAAGAACGGATAAAGAGGTAAGTAAGGGATCGTCCTTACACAAAATTGAAAATCCCTACAAACCTTCTACTCCATCCCCAAGTCCACTCCTAAAGCAACAAGATCCAGGTAGTTTCATCATTAATATTTCTTTTGGGAATGGTAAGAAAGTTGAAGGTATGCTTGATCTCGAAGTTGGAGTTAACCTTATGCCTTACTCTATATTTAAACAATTAAATTTAAGAAAATTGAAGTCCACCAGCTTATGTTTGCAACTTGCTGATAGATCTCTTAGGTATCCTAATGGCATTGTTGATGATATTTTGGTCCAATTAGATGGTCTTAAAATTCTCATGGATTTTGTTGTTTTGGATTTGGGGAAGGGTAAAGGTAATATTAAAGATCACACTCTACTGTTGGGTAGACCATTCATGGCCACCATTAATACTATGATAGATGTCAAAAATAGAAAACTAAGTATGGATATCTTGGGAAAACTGTAACGTTTTCAATATTTGATATAGCTCATAGTCCTCGCTTATGCCTTACATGATAATTTTATTGTTGACTATGCCGATTCTCGATGTGTGAAAAATATTTTATGGCGGGAACATAATGAAATTCAACCGGATAAAAATTCCAAGAGCGTCAAAAGGTCTTGTTCGATGACACACCATGATTTTCTTAGTTGATTTCATCAATCTAATGACGTTAAAAGAGTGCTTCTTGGGAGGCAACCCAAGCATTTTTTTTCCTTCATGTGAGTTTGCACGTGTTGTTTGTTCCCTTCTCATGGCTTTTGCGATTGTGATTCACGTGATTGCTTTAACTATTGCCGATTATAGCACTTTCCAGGGACGTCTCTCTTTCTTTCTATTTTATTTTTTTACGCACTGAGGTCATTGCGTAATTTAAATGTGGGGGAGGGATTGTCATAATATATGTGTTACGGTTGCATGTGGTTAGTTATCACTAGCCTTATAATTGTTACAAGCCTTATAATTGTGTTGGTGAACTGGCTAGAAATATGTGTTAACATTTAATTTTTGTTATGAAATTATACCGCGAACTTGATAGGTAGGATTTGACTAGAATTGTGTATTGACCTTTTTGGTAGAAAAGTTCGGCAAGGATTAAATGATAACCTAGGTTGTAAGGCTTGAATTGTGATGTTTCGTTGATGTGAATTAAGTTGAAACCCTGTTTTAATTATTGTTTACACAAGATTGCTAGCTTTGAAAAAATAAATAAAAAAAAAGAGAAAGAAAAAAAAAAGAGCAATTGAGATTATACTCCTCTATTTGTTGCTGCTTAGTAACTAGGAGCATTCATGAGCCCCATGTTTGTCTTTTACGTAAAACGGCGGCACAAACATGAGTAAGGGAAACCACACTAGGAGCTTTTGGAGAAAATCCAAAGTTTATACCTAGTGCAAGACATCTCGAAAGTTCTCGCGAAAAAAACAAGAAAAAAAAAGAAAAAAAGAAAAAAAAAGAATAATAATTTTGTGGCTAGCGATTGTGTGGTTTGTTGTGTGAAACCGGGTTGCAACTTATAAAACGGATCTGAAACTTAGCGAGGATGGCCGCACACCTTTGTTAGTTTTTAACCTTAGCCGAGTGAGTCTATTGTGGAGGTTTGGGATCAATCCATGTTGGATTCGAGGTGGATAGAACATGGTGTTATGGATTAATTGAATTTTAAATTATATTTGATATTTCTTGTTGGGTCTAAAGGCACAATTATTTGCTTGAGGACAAACAAAAGGCTAAGTGTAGGGGAGTTGTTTTACATGTTTTTGTGTGTGTATTGTGTGATGATTTATATATTTTTTGGCATCTTTTATTTGCATTTGCATTTTTTAGTGTTATGTTACATTTTTTAGTGTTATGTTATGTTATTTTATTGATTTTTCAGGTTTTGGTGGAAAAAATAAGTTTTGGAGCAAAAAAGGTTAAAAAGTCATTTCGCGCAGTCATCGTATTTTGGACGTAACGTTCACACCCGAAGCCCAACTGATATAATTAATATACCAATGGAAAGGTACGACAAAGTTCTACAATGTCTATGACTGCTACTAAATGCAAATGAAGACGTTTAGAGGGGTTAAAATCATGTACAAGTAAAAATAATATGTCGAAATCTCGGAAATAATACGTCTTGGTATTTCGGCCATAACTCTCTCTAGCAAAATTGATATTGAGGTGATTCAAATGGATATGGAAAGCTAAGAGATAGAGCTACAATTCATAAGGAGACACCGAGATCAAATTTCGATGTTTGGAGGGCGCGCAGGCGAATGATTCACTCGCACGCAACAACTTGACTTTGCGCGCGTTGACGACGAGAACACGAAAATTTTGATTTTTCTTCGTTTTTGGCTCTTCCATTGTATCAGGACTCTAGGCTTATAAATAGGACTTGGAGAACCCTTATTTTTAAAACACCATTACTTCTTAACACTTTTAGACTCTAGTTTTCTTTCTTTTCTCTTGCTTTTCATCATTGGGATTGCTTGGATTCTTCCCCTTGGAGTTATTTTGCTTCTTAACCAAAGAGTAAGATTTCTTCATCTATTTTGTCTAATTTCAATTATTGGGGGATTATTATTATTGCATGATTATGTTTATGATTGTTTTCTTTCCTTCAATTGAGATTATGATTCCACCCCAAGCATGATCTAATTTCCTTGTTCTAGGATTAGGATGATTTGATTCAAACAAACAAGCATGAGTATTGATTAATTGATTTGCTTTCCTGAATGAATTGCTTTATTTGATAATGGATTGTCTGATCAACTTTTGATTATTTTGGGGGAATAATTGAGATCGATCGAAGATACTATTCCTAGACTAAATTTATTCAGGGGGTTAGATATGAATCAGAAATGTATTATCTAATCCTGGGCTTAATGAAAATAGCAAATTATGTTGGGATAGCCCTAATATGTGAATATGTGAGTTATCAGATCTTGGCCTAGTTTTTACATGTTTGTTATATTTGTTTACCGCATGATCAATTCATTGATATTCTGCTTGCAAGTTTGATGAGATGATTCTGAAATCCTATAGACTTTCATTCATATCTTTTTCTCCAAGTTTAATCGTGTTTAGTTTAATTTTGGCTTTTTAATTGTTTTCCTTTAGTTTATTAAAATCATAAATTTGGTTAGAGTGTTTAGGTTTTACTTTTTGTTTATTGTGAAATATAATAATTATTTGCCAGCTCCCTTCTTGGTTTTAGGCGGAGCGGTCCCTTCCGTAGGAGGGGGCCGACCTATCATCTTCAATGTGACAGTTCTTCTTGCTGATTTCTGGCTCCACAACCAGCAGCTTCGGATTCTTCAGTTGGTATGGCTCTTCATGATTCTCATTGCCTTCTAATTTTCTTCTTCCTTGACCTTTTAGGTCAGGTCTTCAATGGTGGGCAGGGCCCGGGGCGCTCTCCCTGTGGCTCCGGCCACAACTTGACTCTTCAAAGTAATCCGGGCAGCTTCGTTTAGTAGAGCATGGAAGGCTTCCCTGGTCAGGTGAACTTCTTTAGGGGGCAATACCTTCTTCCGCGCAGTGGTGGTAACGTTCTTCCCTCCCATGGGGATGTGGAATCCTTCCGACGGGCGGGTAAATTTCTGCAATGGGCGGAGCTCCTCCAGATGGAGGTGGCGGCGCCCTTTCTTCTTGTGGGCGAGGCGGTGCCTTTCACTTGGAGAGGTAGCTAGCCTCCCGCCTTCTTGATGGCCTTTCCTCTTGTTGGTCTCTGGCCATAGAGACTGGAGCTTGGGATCCAGCTCCATGATCTTGAGGTCGGTTCTGCGTGTTTGTGCACTTTTGCTGTTCCCACAGACGGTGTCAAAATGATGATGCTTTTTAGGACAGATCACTCTATGTCACTTGGGTTGATCAAAATTATCTTCCCAAGAGGTAAGTCTTCACGTCAATCCTCTTCCCAATGGAAAGTCTTCTCGTCTTTCTCTTCTTGACGGGGTAGTCTTCTCATCTTTCTCTTCCCAATGGGGAAGTTTTCAAGTCTTCTTCTCCGAGATTTGGAATATCCTTATTTGGGAACTTGTCTGCACACACGCGCAAATGTTAGAGAGCCCCGGAGACTATCCCAGGGAGGCCCCTCCGACACTCAAGTCAGTACGGTGAACGAGAGAATAAACGGTAAACGAATAATGAATAATAATTCATAGGAGGATTATGAATTAATTGACTTATAGATAATTGTAGGAACCTTTTTATACCTGAGAGATGGGCCCCATAGACCGTGTAGGAGAATTTGGCCTATGGGCCAGTCCGCGTAGGAGAAATCGCCTATATTGGCGGTCAAGGACACCATTGGGCCGGTTTATTTATTAAGAGTTTATTGGGCAATTAATATTAAATAAACATATATAAATTAAATTATATATTACTTAATTAAATATCATTTTTGCCCCCGCCACACGATTTATAAAATGATAATGTGATTTGATTAAAATGCGCTTTCAAGGTATTCTAAAAGAGCATTTACCAACTAAAATAAAAATATTAAAAAATAATTCTATGACAATCCCAAAACATTATTCCGTAAAATAAATCAAGTTCAAAGAAATTTATTTAAAATAGTCAAACAAGAAGATAATAATTAGCAACAACATTTATTATTCAAATTTTGACTCGGGTCACCGCCAACACATTCGACCAACTCCATCATCAATCGAAATAGAAAGTTATATTTGAGTTGAGCATTCAACAAACTTAACTGGGGAAACTTTGTCCAAGCTAAATATGCAAATACACATCACATAATAACATTCTTATAATTAAAAATTTAACTATAGCTATTGCATTGAAACATAACTCGCTGAGCCGGAATTTCACCGGATGAAACTTTTATGCCCCGGATCTCGTGGGTCCCACACGACTATAGACACGTAGCACGTTGATGCATAATTATCAAAAAACATATATAAGACATTTAACAAGGATAAATAAACGTGGAATTTGAAACCTCCGCCTCGAAAGTAGTGTTTCTAGAATAGAATGAAAAATGGAAGCTTTCTTATGCTTGATAGTCCTGTTTGCTTATAAATTGAATTTTAAACTAGTATTAATATATTATAATTTTTATATAAAGTTTATATATTTATATAGATGTAGAAATTAAAATGTTAAGAGATAGGGATTAATTTGGTAGCAGTTGTATTGGATCGAAATTGGTTGGTCAAAATCCTAAATTCAAAGTCAAAATCTTTTTTCTTTCTTTTCTTTACTTTTTCTTTCCCTTCTCCCACTTTTCGTATTTGCTTTTCTTATTTACTGTATCTCTCTCCCTCTCTGTTACACCAACTGACGCCCCACAACATCAACCCTTTTGTATTAATTTCTCTTCTTTCCCTTTTCTTTTCTCATATATTTTCTTCTTTTATTTTGCTTTCATCTACCCATACCCCTCCATTATCTCCTCCACAACACCCTCCCCCCCAACAACTTCTCTTTTCTTGTTTTTTTCCTAATCAAACTCCATCTCTATTTCACTTCCCCCTCCAAAACTCCCTCTCTTTACATTCCCCCTTCCACATACCGATACACTTTCACACACATGCCACAATACAGAGACGGCGAGTGATGCAGCGGCACGATTGATTCGAGGCTAATAGGCAGTGATTTTGAGGTTCCGACAACAACGTGATGGCTCGATTCAGTGTCGACCCTTCTCTGTCTTATTCCTCTTTTTCTTTCTTTTTTTATTTTTTGTTCTTGTTTTTGGGTTGTTGAATGTGGATGGATGGTGATGGTGGCAGTAAGGTATGGCAGTGGAGGGTGGTTTTGGTGAATCGGAGTTCACCGTGAATGAAAAATGAGAATGGAAATTTCTTCCATTTGCACTATGTGAATTATTTTCTCTGGGCTGGAATATTTGCAGAATGAGTGGGTTTATATAAGAGTAGCGGTTGGGTTTTAAATTTGAAAGATGATGATTTTTAGCCAGATTTTTGTCTCTATTTGATTGAGGAATTAATGTAATTTGCTGATAAGTTCTACATAATTATACTGATACATTTGTTGATTTTAAAAAGCTAATTAATAGGGATATAAACTTGATTTACTGAAAATTTATTACAAATTAAATTTGACTGTGATAAAAATATTAATTAAAGATTATTAAGATAATTGATGTTTTATTTGTGTTACTATATTTGCATAGATGACATTGGTTTAGCTTTGGTAATTGGTTTAAGTTTATTTCTAATGGACAATATGTAAAATAAAGTCTACAAAAATAATTAATTAAGCCCAAATGTAATAGAATTTTCAAGAATTCCCAAATTTTAAAAATCCCTAATTATTAAATAATCGAGCCCTAATTTCTATTTATTCCCCAATTTATGGGGTACTACCCAACCTATCTCCACTACTACAAAAATCCTGAACCGGTGTCTATTTGTAAAACAACCGCTGTTAAAGCTACTGGTGTTAAAAGTCTGGGATTTTTTGACACCGATTTTAAACCGGTGTCGTTTCCTTGAAAGACACCGATTTTAAACCGGTGTCTATTAGTAAAACAACACGTGTTAAAACCCTTTGGTGTTAAAAGTCGAACTTTTTGACATCGGTTTAAAACCGTGTCGTTTCCTTAAAAGACACCGCTTTTAAACCGGTGTCTTAGATATAAAATATCCGCTTTCAAAGGCCCTGATGTTAAAAGTTTATGTATTTGACACCGGTTTGAAACCGGTGTCTTTTGATGAATAGACACTGTATCAAAACACCGATTTGAAACCGGTGTCTTTTGATGAATAGACACCGTATCAAAACACCGGTTTAAAGCCGGTGTCGTTTCGTCTAAAGACACCGGTTCAAATCAGCAAAAAATCCATATAAATAAACAAAATTCATTGTAAACTCCAATTCTAGCAACCATCATAAGTTCACTACCAATTAAACATGAAATCCATTAATACTAAAGTCACCAATAGCCAAAATTCAACAAAAAGTACTGGTAGCAAAGTTTCCTTCCGGTAAAACAACTATAAATTCATAATCCAACTAATTCCATCAACCAACAAAAAAACTATATAATTCAACTAAAAGCAACAAAATCCTTATGAATATATGATCAACATAGCTCATGTCATTCAAGATTTCAAAAATGCTCAAGCATCTCCATATGATCAACATATGATCAATCTTTGGTTCTTTCAAAAGTATCATCCCCTCCATCCCTGCAAACAAAATGAACAATATATGATCAACATATGATAAAACCACCAATTCTCAATCCATATGATCAACATAGCTTTCAAAATACCAAAATTATGTGTGTGTGTGTGTGTTTTCCGACTTACCATAGCTGAGTACCGAAATTGATCAACCAATCGTAGTTTATAAAGAAGCAATCCGCTCAAAGATAGCCTCCTAACTCTAGCGATGCTCTCAACATAGAAGATGGACGACCACCTGATTCCAAGAATCTGAAAGTTGCATTATGACTTGATCAATTAAAATTTACCTAAGAAAAAGAAAGACATTATACTTTGATAGATTGCATAAAGATATTTTCCCCATTCAAACTCCATTTAGTCTAAGCATTGCAGTAATGCCCCAAGTATTGGCCCTTACGAATAAGGTAAATACTGTAGCAAGATTATACGAACCTTGAAAAAGAATGCAATTACACAAAGCAGTATACAAGTTCCAGGGCCATTACACAAAACCTGCATAGAACAATATTAGTCAAGGAATGAATAATGAAAAAGATCGAAAATGACAAGAAAAAATCACAATACCACTTGAGGTCTGATCTTGATGTTGTGCCAACTGAAGTTGTGCCACAATGCATTGGTCAAAACAATTGATGTTGTGCCAACTAAAGTTACATATGACTGGCCAACTTCGCGACTCCGATAAATTTGCATAAAATGAGAAGTCCCTACCAACTCAGCCTCTGCCTAACACAACAAAGATGCATCCAAGTACCCGTGCAAAAAATTATAGTTGCAGTAGTATCATCAGTGTAATTTAAAGCATGACAAAGAAACCAAACCACAATAGTGAAACTTAAGCCACATACCTCCCATCTGAAAACTCAAAAATATATGGCACAGTAGGAACAATAGAAATCACATGAGCTCCATGTTCCTGTTTTCTGAACATAAATCAGAGTAGTATAGTGATACTACTGTAAATGCCATTTCATGTGAAAAGCATTTGAGGTACTACATCATGCCAGCTTGAGATTAAGTATCTACATTTGTAATGCATGGCAAATACTTTTTGCTTTTTCCTCGTTTAGTTAAATGTGCCAAATTTAGAGTCCAGAACCGAAAACACTTCTGGTTTCAATTGAGTGAAATAAGGATCATATGCGAAGGTACATCATGTTCACTGGTGTTTCCTTTATTTTTCATAAAAAGAATCAAAATTGCAAACTTTACTCAAAAATCTAACATGCAAATTCAAAATGCCTCGCCAGTTTACTTTCTGAAGAAAGCAATTGCAAAAGGTAACAGAATATACCTATTCAAGCCGTTGATGAAAAACATCCATATGCAGAAATATTGAGTTTTAGCAATAGTTGCAGCTAATCCTCACCTGAAGCCCAATTAAAAGGGAATGAGCCACCCTGAAATGACATTAGGGATATGAACTCAGAACAACCAAGGACCCAGCCATTTTGAATTGCCATCACCGTGTCAAAACTCATTTATTCAGCCATTTTGAATTGCCATCACCTTGTCTAAAACTGCAATTTCTTCATTTGAGCGCCTTAGAATCGCATGAGAGGCAGGCATCACGACCGACAATAGTCCCACTCCTGAAACCAACAAAATGAACATGATGAAACACAAAAGATGAACCTCTAAGGCCACCAACAAATTTCCATCTACAGTACACATGGTATTAAATCGATAAGGAGATGATCAGGTTGAACTTATACCTGAATGCAATCAATGACCATATGCAAATATCAGTTCCACTCCCCAAACCTCCAACCCCAACAGATATTCTGTAGATATCATGAGCCCATTTAGCATCCCAACACCTTATGAACCTTTAAATAAAAAATTGTCAAATACTAACCAAATAAAATTACATCAGAAATGCAGTAAACTTCCACCTATATTAACATCCATTTTAATAAGTTGTCTCAGGCGTATGAAAATCATAGAAAAAATGAAAATCCCAATTCTCACCACTTGCTTCACTTAGCCTAGACACTGACTCCATCCCCACAAGCAAAAATGACAGCCGTCGCCATATCCAAGAACAAACCGTGCTCCACCACCCCTTCCAACGCCGCACTGGAACCCCTAATCGGAGTCTTGAAATACAAATCCACAATGTAGTTCGAATTATCAGTAACATAGGGTTTCCCATCTTCATCCAATCTCAGTTTCGCATCGCACCATTCCTCTTTGAATAATTAATGGGGTACGGTTGTTAAAAGTAGGCGGTAGAGAAGTGAGGAGGCTACCGTGCACGAAACCAAGGGCGGCTGCGTGGGTGGTGGGTGGGTGGGGCTTTCTCTGTGATTTTCTTTTCTTTTAATTTATCTTTTCTTTTGGGAAATATTTGAATGAGGTTAATTTCGGGTTCCGCGCGTCAAGTGGCGGTTCTAAAAATAATAATTAGGACCCAAACGACACCGGTTGTAGAACCGGTGTATAAAATTCTGGTGTTAAAAATTAAAGACACCGGTTCTATAACCGGTGTCAAAATAACTGGTGTCTAATCTAAAATAATTTATATAAATACACACCGGTTTGGAAATCCGATGCTAAAACCGGTGTCTATTTGGAAAAGTATTTTACAATAGACATCGGTTCTAGGAAACCGCTGTTGTTTATCAAACGACATCACTAATTAGACACCGGTTTATTGAAAATCCGCTGTTAAATGGGAAAAGACACCAGTAAAGTCTTAAAACCGGTGCCTTTTTGGTGGTGTCTATCAGCAGTTTTCTTGTAGTGCTCTGACCACAAGATTGATGAGGCCGCGATAGGAAAAACAAAAAGGTCGCAGGTGAGAATGGACATAATGGAATGAGTCAAGTCAAAAGAGCCAAAATTGCAAATATAAAAAAAGGTTGAATGGGATTGAGAAAGGGCTTGTTGATATGAGCAAATCTTTTTGGCGAACTTTGTTAGGAAATTTATTGTTTAGATTTTGATGAATGCCATGTAAAACTTAGAATAGGAAGTTGGCACCCCAATTCTTGTTGTAAAATGCATTGTAATAAATAGAGTGGCCAAGCCGAGTTAAGTCACCTACGCCCTAACATGCAAGAAGACAATCAAGACTAGAAGGAAGACTCATTGCGAGACAGTGAGTATGGCAAAAAAGAAGAGTAGACGGAACTCTCTGAAGAAGCGGTGAGATGCGGTGAGTGGAGTATCGGTCAAGTCATCTCTAGAAAAGCCAAGTCTCAAGTTGAAGTGATGAAGAAGAGTCATCCAATGATTGGAAGTCGACTCTAAGTCACTGGGAAAGCAAAAAATGCGATCAAGTCGAGATAATCAGAAAAGATCCGTTGCCGCGTAAATCAAGAGAATTACTTAAACAAGTAATATCTCCATATCACCTTTCTCGGAGTGCTCGGTCGAAGCGTGCAAAAGGAATGAACCAATGGGAAGCACTACACCGTGTCGAACTCGAAAAGGTGAATGAACAATTCATACGAGGAAATGGCAATTCCAAGGATCGCAACAAGACAAGCCAACGATCGCAAGTGACTTTCAAAAATAAACCTATCTCTTCAACGGGCAAATTTTTGAAAGATCACTATAAAAGGCCGAGGAGTTCATTTGAGAATGAGAGACACAAAAAAAAAAAAAAAAGACACAAGTGTGACACAAGTTCTGAGACTGAACCAAAGACGTTCAAGCAATTATTAGAAAGTCTGAAACATTCTCAATTCTCAAGCCTACACTACGAAGAACATCAATCCAACACTTACCTGTGAAGGAAAGATAACTTCAATCAGTTGAAGAGGAACATACTAAAAAACAAGGGGTCTACATTCCACGAAGGATTGTAGGAAGGTTCAAGGTCGAACCAAGTCTTAAGCCTTTGGAGGGCTTCGTGATCAAATCCAAAGAGCTTGAGCAAGTGAGCTGTAGTAGCAAGGCAGCTGCCCTGTGAAGAAGCCGAGTCGCACGAGAAGCCGGTGAGTGATCAAGGCGTCTCAGATTGAGTCCCTAAGGATCAAGTCATTTGTGTGATCAAGACTTGTATCCGGACTGTTACCACTTTGTATATCGATCATTACCTAGTGGATTCCTCCAGGAGTTGGAGAAAGAGAGGAGTAGAAGAATTACCCCATCTTGAACCTCTATAAAAATTTCATTGTGTCATTTACATTTCAAGACTTTAATTTCTCGCATCTTAATTGTTTAATTTCACGACATATTTGCTATCCACTTGATAATCTATAAGTACTAAATCAAGCACTAAATCCTTGCTTAATCAAACTTAAGGGTGTTAAGTCTTCCGCTGAAAACAAAACCACAATTGAGTTAATTTAAAGCCAACAGTGAGTTATTCCATCAATGTTGGCTCGTTGAGTCTCGTTGAGAGACTAACTCTACTTGATTGACTAAATTGATTTGTCCATCAAGACACAATTGTGTAGTATCAACTCTGTATATTTAAAAGGACTAAATCAAAAATTTGGTAAGGTTTATTCAACCCCCTTCTAAACCTTACACTTACACCCCTTGGGACCTACAAGTGGTATCGGAGCGGTTGGTTCATTGAACCATCCGCACCGGTTAGTTCTTGAACTAGATCTCCAAACTTTTCAAAGTCCGCTTTAGTACTTAAACTCTCAAAACTCTTTCTATCATTAGAAGTTATTATCATGGAAGCAAATTTGACACGCATCCCTATGTTCACAATTGAAAATTTGATGATTGGAAAATTCGTATGCGAGGCTCATCTATCAAAGATTACATGATGAGATGTGGATAGTGATAGAAGATGGGCCACCGCAAATCTTAAAGGTGAACACAAGCTGTAAGAAGAGAGGCTGCAATTGAAGGAGAAGAGGATGTTGCTCCCGCACAGTCATGGTTGAAAAACCAAGAACCGAGTGGACAAATGATGACAGAAAAAGATACAACCTGGACAATGTAGCCAAGGACATCCTTTACAAAACCTTGGACAAAGCCATGTTCAATAAAGTCAAATCATGCAAAACGGCCAAAGAAATGGGACAAGCTCACATTGATTTGTGAAGGCTCGTGAGCAAATCAAAGAAAACAAATTATCGGTGGTCGTACGAGAAATTTGAGAACTTCAAAATGATCTCGGGAGAAAACCTGGATCAACTGGATGCTCGATTCACGTAAATCACCAACGAGTTATCCGCACTTGGAAAGGAATATACACGAGAAGGAAATGTGTATGAAGATCCTAAAAAGTCTTCCGGTGAATGGGAAATGAAGGTCATGGCACCGAGACATTCCATGGACCTATCAAAGACATCCAACCATGAATTATTCTCGGACCTCAAAGCCTACGAGTTTGAGTGAGAAGAAAAGACCAGGAAGAGACATTTGTACCCAAAACAATTTGCTCTAATGTTAAAGATGGGAAGAGAGCCGAGGTCAAAGAAGTCATTGATCCGGAAGAAATAGCCCTGGTGGTCAAAAGATTCAACAAGTTCTTCAATAAGAACTACAAGAGAGGAAAGGGCGAATCTTCCGAACACACTCGCTCTCCTCTCCAAATCAAGGGAAGATAGGCCAACCAAGAGAACAGATCATCGAGAAAGTTGAGTATCAAAGGGTGACAATCCAAGAATGGAAAGAGCGATCAAAAGGCTGAATATCTATCTTTGGAATCAGACAACCAGGTCACTATGCCATTGATTGCCATATCCTCGTAGTTAACAAATACGGGAATGAAGAAGAAAGAAAGGTCTTGAAGAGAGAAAGAAGACAAGAAAAGAAAAAGGCAATGATGGCTAGAGATCGCCGAAACAAACCAAGTCAAGAGAGACGGTGATTGAGAGCAGTGAAGCCGACTACTCAAGTGACTCGAAGAAGAAGCCCCGATCCGCTTAATGGCCAAAGAACAAGATCAACTCCGACCAAGAAGATGAGGTACACTCTAACTCATCAAACTCGGACTCTAGTGATAGTGATCGTGACACACACACTTCATCACCCACTGATCTTTATGATTCATTAGGCAAAATGATGAAAGATTTTGAACACATTAAATCCTCACACACACTATTAAATGAGGAAAAAGACCTACTCAAGAGTCAAAACTCAAAGTCGACTAAGGAGCCGAGTACTCTAAGTCAAATAGCCGATGAGAATGAAAGTTTAAAGGCCGAGAATGCTAAATTAATAGCATAAATTGTTGCTATAGAGAAGAGGGAGAATGACCTCAAAAATGTTATTACCTCATTCACTAAGGCATCTAAATCATTGGATGATCTTATTATAAGTCAAAGAGAATGTGGAGACAAGACAAGCTTATGATTTAATTCCTCGTGCTATGTCAAACCTCAAAAGTGATTTTGGAAAAAGGATCTTCAAGCCAATGAAGAGTCAAAAAAATCCAAAACTCTAAATGTTGCACACACATTCACCCAAAGCACCATTAACAAGCAAAGCGGCCTTGGTTATAAAGAAAAGGAAAAAGCCGAGTTGAGTGTCTTTGAAAAGGACAATTGAGAAGAGATTCATCGAGTTCCTTAGCAAACTCCAAAAGAAAATACTCAGAAAGAAAAAGCAGAGCTACCAAAAACCCAGAAAATCCATAAAAGAAATACATATGATGGGAATGGTAGAAAATATCCAAGCCAAGTGATTGGAATAATGTAAATATCAAAGATAGACTTATGGAATATAAGCCCAAATGGCAAAGGCCTAGAACTCAAGCAAAGGCCATTCCAAAAGTATAAGAGCTTTCATCAAAGACACACATATGCACCTAGACACTACACTCAAAGACACCACAATTACCCAAAGAAGGCGATTGCTAAACATTATACATAGGCATATAGACAAAAGAGACAATTTGTATGAACCTAGAATCCCCAAGCAATTTGCCAGGATTAATTATGATTATGGCATCGATAGATGGCAACCCCTTAGAGTCAAATCATTTGGCTATAAGTTGGTTGGATCATCTTACAATTCTAACCCCTCAGACCCGAGACAAGTATGGGTACCTAAAACTTAATTTCCTTGATTGCGGGTTCAAGGAAACGAGTTCCAAGGAACCTGGTACATGGATAGTGGTACATTCGGACACATGACAGAAACAAGAAAAATCTGTCAAAATTCAAGGAAGTAAAAGGAGCAAAAGTCATATTTGGAGGAAATGAAGCTCCTGGTAAAATAAGAGGCATTGGATCCATCAAGAGGAATGGATTAGAAATCACAGATGTTGCATATGTTGAAGGACTCAACTTCAACTGCTAAGCATCGATCAACTCGTGACAAGGGTTATAACGTTGGATTTAACATGGGTATATGCCAAATCAAGGATATTGAATCAAATGAAGTTGTCTTTGCAAGGATGTAGAGAAGAATATGTATGTCGTGGATTGGTCAATCGCAACACCCAACACTGTCTACTAGCAAAAGAGCACATTTGAATCAAGTCAAGTTCGTGGCACAAAAAAGCCGAGTCACCTAAATTTCAAAACGATTAACAAGCTTGCAAGAAGTAATCTTGTGGAAGGACTTCGGACTCAAGTATACAAAAAGGAGAGTATATGTGACGCATGTCGAAGGGAAAACAAATCAAGTCATCATTCAAAGAAAAGACATGCCCATCTTCAACAAGAATATTGCATCCGCTACATATGGATCTATTTGGCCCAAGTGGAACCGGCCAAAGATAAGTGGAAATAAATACATCTTGGTGGTAGTAGATGACTACTCAAGATATACATGGACAATATTCATGTGTAAGAAGAAAGAAACTCTACAAAAACTACCACGGTGATGAAGAGGATTCAAAACGAGAAGAGCAGGACCATTATCAAAATAAGATCGATGCAGGAACCGAGTTTGTCAATGGAATAATAACTCAAAGATATTGTATTGAAAATGGTATTGGTCATGAACTATCAGCAGCAAGGACTCCAGCAGAATGGAGTTGCGAGAAAGAAGGAACAGAACACTCAAAGAAGCAAAGAAGGACCATGTTAGTCAAGCGGGGGTTACCAAAAAGATTTTGGGTCAAGCAATCAACACAACTTGCTACACTCAAAACATATGTATGATAAATGGACAACCCGACAAAGACTCCTATGAGATTTGGACTGGAAGAAAACCAAATGTTGCATATTTGAGAATATTTGGATGTAAATGCTTCATCCACAACAATGGAAAAGACAATCTAAAAGCTTTTGATGCTAAAGCGATGAAGGTATCCTCTTAGGATACTCGGTGAAAGCAAAGCCTACTGAGTACTCAACAAAAGGACTATGGTTGCGAAGAATCCATTCATGTGGTATTCGATGAGCCAAATGTAAATAGAGAAGACATTGAAGAGGTGAAAGCCGAGTCATCCAACCATGCGAGAAGAGTCCCTATCTTTCAAGTCAAGCTCGAACTATAAAGTCGAAGAAGAAGATGAGATAGTGAATCTCAAAAACAAATTTGGAAAATTTGCAGCTAAGTGATCACGAGAGAGTCGACCACAAAGAACACACAGTACCGCAAGACAATCGAATCGGCTAACTTACTCCAACTCGATGTAAGATGGCCGAGAGACCATCCACCGTAACTTGTCATTGGAGACATAAGAGAAGGTGTAAAAACAAGATCCGAGAACTCAACAAGAAGCTATGTTCACATGCTTCATCTCGCAAATAGAGCCCAAAGATGTGTTAAAAGCATTGACGACGCATATTGGATTCAAGCTATGCAAGAAGAGTGAATCAATTTGAAAGAAATAAAGTATGGGAATTAGTGCAAAGACCCATACATCAAAATGTTATCGGCACCAAATGGGTGTTCGTAAATAAGATGAACGAGGAAGGTTTCTGTGGTAAGAAACAAAGCAAGATTAGTAGCCAAAGGATATTGCCAAGAAGAAGGAATAGATTTTGATGAAACATTTGCTCCGTAGCAAGACCGAAGCTATAAGAATGTTTCTTGCCTATGCGACTCACAAGAATTTCATTGTATATCGATGGATGTAAAAAGTTCATTTCTAAATGGTTTATTGGAAGAAGAAGTGTATGTTGAACAACCTCCAGGATTTGAGCGAGAAGACTCTTGGAGATAAAGTATACAAACTCAAGAAAGCTCTATATGGATTGAAACAGGCACCCCGAGCATGGTATGATACCTTGTCACAATTCCTAATCGAAAATGGATTCACAAAAGGAAAAGTAGATAGAACACTTTTCTTAATTCAAGACAAAAAGAGTATCTCGCTTGTTCAAATATATGTGGATGACATCATTTTTGGATCTACAAACAAAGAGTGTGTGAAAAATTTTCAAACCTCATGCAAAGTAAATTTGAAATGAGCATGATGGGAGAGTCGACATTCTTCCTTGGACTCCAAGTGAAACAAGTGAAGGATGGAACCGTCATAAGTCAAACAAAATACACCAGAGATTTAATGAAGAAGTTTGGTATGGAGGAGAAGTCTTCGTGAAAATACCAATGAATACATCATCAAAATGGACATGGATGCGGATGGCAAGCCTCAGATCAAACAAGATACTGAGCACTTATTGGATCATTGCTCTATCTCACAAAGAAGCGGTGCCGGACATCACCTTTCTTTGTAGGTGTATGTGCAAGATTTCAATCTGCTCCAAAAGATAGCCATATGACAAAGGCTAAGAGAATATTGAGATACTTGAAAGGAAGCCAAGAAGTTGGCTTATGGTATCCAAAGGAAGGTGGATTCAAGCTAATCGGCTATTCAGACTCGACTATCTTTGGATGCGAGTTGAAAAAGCACTTGAGGCACATGTCAAATGCTAGGAAACAGTGATTTCTGTTTTAGCAAGAAGCAAAATTCAATAGCCACCTCTACGGTGAAGCGGAATACATAGGCTGGGCAAACAAGTGTTGTGCCCAAGTCCTATGGATGAGACAAAGGTGAGAGACTATGAAGTTGAGGAAAAAGAAATTCCAATCATGTGTGATAACACAAGTGCAATTGCCATTACTCAAAATCTCGTCTTTGGCCGCACTCAAGAACAAAGCATATCGATGTCGATATCACTTCATAAGAGATCATGTTGAAAAGAAGGACATCATCTTGGATTATATCTCAACCGATAAACAATTGGCCGACATCTTCACAAAACCATTATGTGAGTCAAGATTTGAAGAACTCAAACATGAGTTGGGGTTAATTGAGTGGTGACATTCGAGAAGAATCAAAGAAAAGAAATGGAACACAAAAAGGGAAAAGAGTGAACTCACAAATCAACTAAGTAAATTAGTCAGATCGGAAAGACAACTATACCAAGTCGGTTATTTGAGTCACTAAGAGAACGTGAGAAGAAGAGTTAAATCGGCTAAAGGATGTTTCGAGTCACTTATGAGCAAAGTGACAAAAACGCGATCGTTTTGACTAAGCGGGAATGTTTTTAAGGAATACATCAAAGATAATGATGATGTGTACTGGACATAAAGCCGCACACCAAGCTTATGATTGGATATAAATCTTTGCCGCATTAAATACGAGACATTAAATGCTAAATAGGCGTGCAAAATCTAAGCCGTTGATTTCGATCACATTTCAAAAAACCACCGCGACGCCCTTTCATAAACCATACTTAAACCATTTCCATTCGTTTTTCTCTCACACTAACAAAACTGTTCATTTTCCTTCTCTCAAAAGCAAAGGCAAAAATTCTCTCGAAACCCTATCTATCTCGCAAATCAATCTCTAAGTTTTTCTTTGATAAAATCTCGAAAAATGGCACCAACCTATGATTTTACCAAGTTAGGGAAGCAAATCCACACCGGGTCTCTTTGTGGATTTCGACGGCATGGTGAAACAGGGGTCCGACGACACCCTAGTGAAGAAAATTGCTTTGAGAAATTAGAAACGGGGTGAAACCGTTTCGACATTAGAATATCCGATGACCTATGTGGAGGAGGTCGCACAATTCTACGTGAATGCCGAGATTCACGATGAAGGAATAAAGTCATCTGCATTCACGGAAAAGCGGTGACTATCTCTCGCCAAGGATTTGGTGAACATCGCTCACTACCAATCAAGGAGCCTTTAAATTAACGAAGCCGATGTAAACTTGGGCCGATGCTTGGAAAGAAATAGCCAAGCCCGACTTTGCTTGATAAAATAGTGTACACAAAGACAAACAAGAGACTATTGAAAGAGGATTATCACAAGTTGTTGGACATAGTTGCCAAATGTATTGACATCAAATTTGGCAAGATTGACCAATCACAAAAGCAAAGTCGATTGTAATGGCTGCAATTATCTTGAGAAAAGAAAATAAAAAGGCCGAGTTTGTCTATGAGACTGCGCTTAACGTAGGGAACAAATCCTTCAAGGAAGATGTCACATTTGGAGGATCCTAGGATATGGCCTAGTGATTGGCCGGTGATGGAGGTGAAAGGAGTCCCTCTTAGACATGGGAAGGCATTCCATGTTAACAAGAGGATGTTCGGAGAGCAAACCTCTCTCGGCGCTGAAGAGAGCCTACGCCAAGAGAGGCGACACGAGTGAGGGGGAATCACCTGACTCGAAGATACAACTGTTCCCTCTCCACCCAAGAAGAAAGTGCCCCTGCGCAGCCAAAAGAAGAAACATTGCCCTGCAAAGAAAGAAAGTCAAACTTGCTCCCGCCCCGCAGCAGAGTCACCGCCCCTCGCAGCCGTGTCTCCCGCCTCAAAGAAGCTAGCCGGTCGAGAAGGACACGCAAATACCTTCTCCGATCATCAAAAAGAGGAGAATCGACAAGCCAAGACGGCCGCTCCTCGAGAAAAAAGACACCAAAGCACGGCCCCCCCGCCAAGACTAAGAAGAAACCGTCTCATGAACCGAGAAATCCCTCGGTACAAACTAGGAGACGAAGAAGAATCATCAAGCACTCCGAGCTTGAGAAACCGGCCGAGTCGACCACTCGGTGGAGCAGACATCTTGGAGACTCTTGAAGAAGTAGAGTCTCGGATGTAATTGATGAAACAACCAAGTCTCTTGGCAAGGCGATCAGAGGCAACTTGAAGACACAACTTTTGTAGCCCACACAAACAAAACACAAGAAGAAGTCTGGTAGAGCCGATAGTGATGTGATGATCCTATCTCCACCTTACCCGGACATCCAAAATCGTCTGCGTGAGTGGAGGAAATGGAAATTGAGTAAATCAAGGGAACAGTTCCAACGGCCCGAGTTTATAGAAGAAGAAGAGGAAGCTGTTAAATTTCCTTGGACTAACCATTGTAATCCCAAAGATTGGATGAAGACAATCGCACGAGACATCCCGCAGATATTCAAGGACAAGGAGAAGGAAAGACAGCGAGGAAGCGAGGCATGTGAGAAGGCCAAAGATCGCCCCTATCTCCGGCACCACGTAACACACACATCCTCTCCTTGATGTCTTCTCGACAGTGATGAGGATCCAGGAGAATGTCGCCGCACGAAGAGTTGCAAATACTGAGCAAGCATTGCACGAATCCAAAATCCTTCACGAGCAAAGATTGATGGAGGGACCAGGAGAGTCCTCGAACACGGTGAAATTGATCCAATGGGAGTGGTTCAACAAATCGCCATCTGTTGTTCTTTGCCACCACCTCCCCACTCACTCGGAAGAAGGCGATAAGGGACTTGGTGATGAAACGGGATAGTGGGGACCCCGGTCGAGCCAACCCCTATTGAAGGTGTCTTACCACCTGCCCCAATGGTGAACATTCAATAGCAACAGTAGGGAGTTTGGAGATGAGTGACCCCATTCCAAGTCATTCACCTGGTGCGCCCGGAGGGGGAAACTCCCTCCACCGCAGCAAGGTCGGAGAATGCTGCAGATGACTCCACAATGAATCAAGGAGGCGAAGTGGAGAAAGTACAACCACCAAACGAACAAGCAAGTTGCCATCAACGAAGCTCAGGCGATTGCTTGAGACTGTCTCACTGAGGTGTCAATCGCTCTGAAGGCTAATGACGCCGCGATGCGGTCGAGGCACGAGGAAGGAACAACCCCGGGAGTTAACACTGGGCGATGAAAGTGCAATCCATGGGGTTGAGACTCCAATGGATGCCACCACGAAGACCCTAAGACAGTGACACTTTGTCGAAAGGGAGGTCAGGCCTCGCCGCAGATTGAGACTGCAGGAGGTAATGAAGGCCCACGGGAGGTTGAGACTTCTGCTGGGGTAAAGAAGTCAAGTAGAGAACATCCCTCCCGCTATCATCGACCCATATGAAAAGGAGATAAGCGCGCTTCATGATTCCCAGGATAATCTCGATGTAACCTTTCCGGGATCGGAAGGCGAAGAAAAAGTTGAATCATCCCCGATGGACAGATCCAAAAGACTCATTGCGGATGTTCCAAGCACGAGCAAGTCCGATCCCAAGACTACTAGTCAAACCTTTACTTTTGATGATGAGCCACCAATGGAGATCTCATCATCTTCCAATGACGCTTCGATCATGCCGAGGACCAGACTACTCAATTGGAGAAACCATTTGAGACCAACGAAGCTGTTGAAAAAGTTGAGGCTCGGCCATTGGGTCCACTGTACAAAAGACCCCAGTTGAACTGAGTCCACTGCGCGGAGTTCCCAAGTCTGCAGCAGCAGGTTCGATTCAAAAAGAACTTCACCGCTCATCATCGAACAAATCCGGTTGGCGGTGATGAATCCTTTATAGAATCTTTTCCTTTTTCCCTGGAGGTACCCGACCTCCATGAAGAGTCGAGAACGAACGCAGCGCGACGCTACCACAGACCAGCTCCCGTTTTTCCATCGGCACCATTATTCGGTGATTATGATTTTTTTGCATGGCCATCACCGCAACGCAACGAAGGAATGTCGGTGAAGTCCGCGAAGTGTTCAAGGCATTATTCACGAGATTGAACGGATGGAGAGGCATCGGCCTCTATGGACATGCGATGGACAACAGAGATGCCAATCTTACTGGCGATTTAAGAGGCATAACTTGATCGGGATCGAGAGAATGGTGGCAACGGAAGAAAACAATGCGTGTGGAACAAGTTAGATACTTGAGGACATTGTTCAACAAGTCTTGGTATGGAGAGTGAAAATGCCGATGCAAAAACGAAGTTTGAAAGAACATATTGAGCACATGCATGAAGCACACATTGCCGAGATAAAGTCATTGCGTGAGCAAAACAAGAGTGATCTACGGCGTTTGGAAGAAACCATGAATACAAAATTCAGCCTTCTCATGGCATTTGAGATGAAGCGATTTCAAAGCAGAGTTCAACGCTACTCGATCCAAATTTCGTCGCATACTTTGCGGCGGACTCAAGACAGAACTCTACCATGAGCTCGACTTCCGCTTGCAAGATATGTTTCAGTGTCCTCTCTCTTTTGATGATGCCAAAAAGGGGAAGAGGAATACCTTAAAACACGAAAAGATCCGAAGCGAAAAAAGAGGATGCACGGTTTTGTGAAGGGAAAGACAAGCGAGGAAGTTACTGAAACAAAAGAAAGGAAAATCACGAGGGGGAAGGATCGAAAGATGTGACCTTAATGATTGCACAAACCCCCAACAGGGTCTCCACGGTGACATTATCGCAAACAAACTCCCTGTGACTCGCCACTCCAACACTGCTATATCTATGGTGAAAAGAGAAAAACAATTGAAGCGGGGATGAAGGAAGTGGAAGGAAGAATGGATGCCGGGTTATGAACATCTTGAAACTTGAAGCATGGAGGCATTCCAAAGAGAGAGACACTTATGCCATCTCGGATGTCGGGACGGAGCCACGATCGTTGATGAATTTAAAACGCTCGAATGAAGGATACTTTGCAAATATGTCTATAGCTCAAGCTTGGGACTTTATCTTGGGAAAAGGGTCTCACGTTATGTGAAGAAGCGACAGCAGCTGAGACCACCGAGAAATCGCTCTGCTGGTCACTCCGCTAGTCACTCATTTGGAAAGAAGAAGACCCCAAGATAAAGACACGCCAGAGGTAGAGGAAGGAAGAAGCGAGTGGTGGAGGAAGAAGCTTGGACCCAGGCCTCGCCCAAAAACATTGAATACGTAGATCCAGGCAAGAAAGGAGGGATCTCTTTGGGCTGGTCTTGACCAAGTAGCAAATTTGCAAGTGGCTAAAAAGTAACGCCGAGTATGCAAAAAGAATAGAAGAAGAAAACAAGAGACAAACTCGGCTATGGGAGGAAAGACAGGAAAGATTAAGAAGAGATGAAGGCGCCGGAAAGGCATATGAAAAGAAAAAGAAGGCAATCGACGATGAGAAAAAAGAGAAGAAGAGAAGAAGATCTTGAACAAGATGAAAGAAGGAGACAACGAAGGAGATGAAGTGTTCTTTGTCCACCCCTTCGTGTATTTTATTATGTAAATACATACAATGTAAGTCTTACGAAATAAAGCTATAAATTCTTTATTTTCGTGTAGACAAATATGTGCTTTGATACACCTTGTAAACAATTGTGTAAAAGAACAAGAATGTTATGATCAATAAAAGAATTGATTCTCAGCATACATTCTATGTCAATACACTATCTGTATGTATCTTTGCTATTTGCATTTTTGAATGGTTTAAGTTTTGGCATCATCAAAAAGGGGGAAATTGTTAGGAAATTTATTGTTTAGATTTTGATGAATGCCATGTAAAACTTAGAATAGAAAGTTGGCACCCCAATTCTTGTTGTAAAATGCATTGTAATAAATAGAGCTGGTCAAGTGAGTTAAGTCGACCTACGCCCTAACATGCAAGAAGACAATCGAAGACTAGAAGGAAGACTCATTGCGAGACAGTGAGTATGGCAAAGAAGAGTAGACGGGAACTCTCTCAAGAAGAAGCGGTGAGATGCGGTGAGTGGAGTATCATCAAGTCCACTCGAGAAAAGCCAAGTCTCAAGTTGAAGTGAGAAGAGTCATCCAATGATTGGAAGTCGACTCTAAGTCACCTGGGAAAGCAAAAATGCGGTCAAGTCGAGATAATCGTAAAAGATCCATTGCACGAGAAATCAAGAGAATTACTTAAACAAGTAATATCTCCATATCACCTTTCTCGGAGTGCTCGGTCCCGAAGCGTGCAAAAGGAATGAACAATGGGAAGCACTACACCGTGTCGAACTCGAAAAGGTGAAAGAACAATTCATACGAGGAAATGGCAATTCCAAGGACTGCAACAAGACAAGCCAACGACTGCAAGTGACTTTCAAAAATAAGTCTATCTCTTCAACGGGCAAATTTTTGAAAGATCACTATAAAAGGCTGAGGAGTTCATTTGAGAATGAGAGACACAAAAAAAAAAAAAAAGACACAAGTGTGACACAAGTTACAGACCTGAACCAAAGACGTTCAAGCAATTATTAGAAAGTCTGAAACATTCTCAATTCTCAAGCCTACACTACGAAGAACATCAATCCAACACTTACCTGTGAAGGAAAGATAACTTCAATCAGTTGAAGAGGAACATAGTAAAAAACAAGGGGTCTACATTCCACGAAGGATTGTAGGAAGGTTCAAGGTGAACCAAGTCTTAAGCCTTTGGAGGGCTTCGTGATCAAATCCAAAGAGCTTGAGCAAGTGAGTCAGTAGTAGCAAGGCGCGCCGCCTGTGAAGAAGCGAGTCGCACGAGAAGCCGGTGAGTGATCAAGGCGTCTCAGATCGAGTCCCTAAGGATCAAGTCATTTGTGTGATCAAGACTTGTATCCGGACTATTACCACTTTGTATCTTGATCATTACCTAGTGGATTCCTCCGGGAGTTGGAGAAGAGAGGAGTAGAAGAATTACCCCATCTTGAACCTCTATAAAAATTTTATTGTGTCATTTACATTTCAAGATACTTTAATTTTCGCATCTTAATTGTTTAATTCTCACGACATATTTGCTATCCACTTGATAATCTATAAGTACTAAATCAAGCACTAAATCCTTGCTTAATCAAACTTAAGGGTGTTAAGTCTTCCTGAAAACAAAACCACAATTGAGTTAATTTAAAGCCAACGGTGAGTTATTCCATCAACGGCTCGTTGAGTGTTGTTGAGAGACTAAATCTCTTGATTGACTAAATTGATATCCATCAAGGACACATTGGTGTGTAGTATCAACTCGTATATTTAAAAGGACTAAATCGAAAATTTGGTAAGGTTTATTCAACCCCCCTTCTAAACCTTACACTTACACCCTTGGGACCTACAAACTTCAAACAAATACCAAGCTCTAATAGGAATAAGCTAATCCTCTATTTTTAGAAAAGCCTCTTCTTGTGCAACTCGACTTTCGAATATGGAGCTTACCTGCAATGGGTTGCACGTCTAAAGTTGAAGAGAATATCCTTTTACTTAAGGAAGGCATAGCTAATTTTGAAATTTGTAATCTAATTAGCTTAGAATAGCAGATAAACTATGTGGATTGTGAACGACGTTTGTAAAAGACAAACGGAGAGTCAAGTAGCAGATTGATTGTGTGGAAGACATTTGTGATCGACTGGAGTTGGGTTTGGGAGTGGACATACTATGTGGAAGAAGTCTGCGAATGAATCAAAGGTAGGGTCTTTGTTATCAAGACTGGATCTGTTAAATTGGTCGGGCAAGGCCAGTGCTAGCCATCGGGCCAAAGGAAAAATGCGAATTGGGCCGGGCTAGACAAAACAATTATTAGTCCAAGTGGCTACGAAAATCTAGAAGGGGGTGAATAGATTTTCCCAATTTTCTAATTTATATTCTCTTTTCCGAACAATATGATAACAAATAGAAATGTGGAAAAAGATAAATCAACACACAAAGATTTATAGTGTTTTAACCCACCTAGGGCCTACGTGCATTACCACCTGGTAAGTCCGAGTGGATTTCGAGAAAAAAAAAGTCTATTAATTGATACCAAACAATTACAACTTTTATCTTTAAGAGCACCAAACTCTTCTTAAAACTACAACAACCTTAAAAAGAACCAAACTCTTCTTCACCTCGAAGAGCACCAAACTCTTCCAATGCCTCAAAGAGCACCAAACTATTTAACACAAAAAGCACCAAGCTTTTCAAACAACTATCTCTAATCAACTAAGCGTGTTCTTGCCAAAAGAACACTAACAATGATTTCTTATTTTGGATGATGTTACAAATACAATTAAGATTACACTTTAGATGAAATATTACAACTCAAAAGTGCAAGTGTAATCAAGAAGGAAAGCCGAATAAGTA
Organism: Rehmannia glutinosa; assembly: GCA_016081115.2. Lineage (NCBI taxonomy): Eukaryota > Viridiplantae > Streptophyta > Magnoliopsida > Lamiales > Orobanchaceae > Rehmannia > Rehmannia glutinosa. Next base: position 32,500,629 of record CM071928.1, on the reverse strand, counting down.
AGATATGAAAGTGAAGTGCTTAGGCTATTACAACAAGAATGTTGAAAATGAATTAAGAACAATATATTTGCTGAATTTTCTTGTTGTTTTGTAGAACAATGTGTTGTGTTGATCCTTCAAGTTCATCAACTATTCAAGATTTGATTTCCAACATAGGCTCCTCCAATTTGAATGTTGTCTGCAAAAAAGGATCAAAAGATCTACAAAAATGGTTAAGAAATGATAAAGTGAATCTTGTTGATAAGTGCTTAAGCAAGGGATATAATTTGCTGTTAAAACTCTTATAGCGATTGGTCCTTATGTTGAAATTTTTGGAAGTTTAAACGTTGGATCAAGATTTGACAAAGATCTAGAACTCAACATGTGAAAGCAATCAATGGGAGAAAGTGTCATGAAAAGTTCATTAGAGAAGCATCATGATTTACAATTATATATGTGAATACCAATCAAATGGTCCAAGAAGAGCATGCGAAAATAGTAAATATCATTGAGGTATTTTATCAAACACAGGATATGTATAGATATATAACAAGGATGTATATACCATTTGTATATCGAATTAAGCCAAAAATTCCAATACCAATCCTAATTATAGTGCAATATTCCAACAATATAAACAATTCTCATAAAATAATGTAACGCCCTAAATTCAACACCCCAAAATAGTCACGATAATCCCAATTAATAGAGTACAACTCCGAATATTTACTAACTTAAGCTCCACCAACGTACTAGTCCAAAAGTACGATAATTTGAACATATAATACTACAGGATATATGTCTACCAAAAATACATAATAAACTCAAACACATAAACTAAGTATTTTACAAATATTACAGCGGAAGTCTTCACTTACAAAACTATATAATGACAAATAATACATAAAATAAGATTACAACAATCCCCTAAGCAAAATACTTAAATGTAATCCAAAGACTAGTTCAAACCAGCGGTCTCAACCTCCTATTATTCTTGCGTAGGTGGTTTGGTGTTAGGGTCATCAATCTCTGAAATTTTAGAAAAATATGGGGTGAGCTAAAAGAACCCAGTGGTTAGGGGATGGAATACATAGAAGTTATGAAAATGAGAAACATATTTATATATATTTTTTTAAAAAATACGAAGTAGGGCACTTGGTGTGTCAAATAGTTTTCATGCGTATAAAATAGATACAAAATAATCAGACATTAACTTACTCACAGACATATAGAATAACTACAAGTAAATAATTTTAATGATTATCATGGTCATGCAGATATAAAACTAGTTCAAATGCGAATAAAATTGTTTTGATAATTCAAGACGATTTTTAAAACGAACAAGGTTAAATGCCCATTTTAAAATCCAACAAATGCGGTAAAACAAATTACGGGAGTCAAGCCAAATTTAAAACGGACATGGTTCTATGCCCCATTTTAAAAACCAACAATACAGTAAAACAAATTACGGGTTTCAAGCCGAATTTAAAACGGACATGGTTTTATGCCCCATTTTCAAAACCAACGGTCTGGACACGCAAAATAAATGCAAGGTCTATGTTGATCAAACACCAAATCCTATTGCGTTCTCTCACGCACCAGGCCAAAGCCTCACATTCACATGTACCTTATTCCTCACGAGTGGCTCGACGACTATTTATCTATGGGTTTATACCCAGAGTTAGTCATAGTCCGGAATATACCAATACTACAACCCAAGTTCAGTCGTCGTCTCCGGCCCGACTAGAAAAATAGTAATAGGCACATGTGTAGTTGACCAAACATCAATAGGTGACCTATTCGATTGATTACCTGAACTACACATGCCACAAGACCCGGGAAACAGGAAACGGTTCGTAGCGGTACGATAAAGGGTAAATAAAAATTTATTACGCTAACAAGAAATTTTTACAAAAACTCAAATTGCACATGTAGTGCAAACCAAATTTATAGAGAATCATGACATCAAATGATTCATTGAACCCATAAATTCAATGAACTAATAACAAACCATAGCCACCTGTTACAACAAAAATTTGGATAATAACAATATGGCCACAGGACTTATAATATGTAACAATAGGCCCTCAGGTTTTGAAAAGTATCAAAATGGTCCCGACGGTTTTAGAAATTACATTTAACCCTTAAACTCTTTCGTTTTACATATCCACCTCAAGAATGACTCTTTAAATTTCATAATTACCACTCGAACATTAAGAAATAATCTGGACAGATCCTCAACAGTATTAAAATTTTATAATAATATAGCAATTTTCGAAATTTTACAAATTGACCACCCCAATAATTTCAATTTTTATGAAATCACCCTAAAATAAACTTTTAAAACCTACTAGCTCCACTCCAAATACCTTAAAAGTATAAAATAAGCCCAGTTCAGTTTCAAATTTATAAAATGAGGGAGGACAATTTCTAAAAATTGCAATTTGGCCCCAACATTCTTGATTTTTACTAAATTCACCTCCAAACTCTTGATAATTTAAAATCAACCCCGACTAATCAAAGTACTCAACCAAGATCCACAAAATAACTTCTTTAAATTTTTAAAAATAGCCCCACAATTTCAGTAAGTACAAAATTAGCCCCCAAGCTTAATAAAATTTCAGTGAATTTGTTAAGACAATTGAGGATCAGTCATCTCCGCAGGCTAACATATCTGTATTTGATCAATGAAGTGAAATGGCTAAGGCACATAGAGTGGCTTGATAGCAAGGGCAAAGGAAAGGCTCCTGAAGGAGGAGTGGGAGAAATTCCTTTTGTCCTTGATAATTTGTTCTCAGACTAATTCCCATTTGTAGCTGAGGTATCCCTCAAGACCGAATCCGCTGCTGAAAGTGCTAAGTACACCGTGGAAATCCACTCTGAAGACTTTGAAGCTCCAGATGATCTACGAGTAATTCCGTTTGGTTTTGACTTCTATGAAGTATGGCATCTAAGGCACCAGTCCTTTGTCTATGATCGGCGCCGTCATTCAGACGACATTGGTTGTTGTGGATAGTGACCGTTGGCTCGAGAAATAGAGAGTTTTTAAAGCAAAACAAATCTCCTAGGCACCAGTCGTTCTTTCTCTGATTAGTTCTCTATTTTGTTTCATCTTTTAAAATATTTAGGTACGGGTCTCCCTATAGGGCGACCAGTCGACCACTTCACAGAGAAGTTGTCCGATTTTGTCAAAAAATAAAGTTCAAGAAGTACTTCAAAAACTTAGTAAAAATCAATCAAACTATTTTGAAGTATTTGGACAGTATTTGGAAATATTATTTTGGTATAAAACTACTTTATATGAAATCATCAGAATCAAAATAAATACATTGATCTAACAAGCTCCCCCATTTTGATGATACAAACCAAAACAATTTTAAGAGACCGAATTTTAAATGAAACAAGATTTTCTGGTAAAAATAGTCTATCCATTTTAAGCAACACTTATCAAGACAAGAATTCATAAGGGAAAGGAGCAAAAGTTTTTCAAAACAAGTTTTAAAAGCTCCCCTTATCAACATGCTAAGCAACGAATATGCAAATAAGCTAATAACTTATAAGATAGAAGCTTAGCTTTTACAAATTAGCTAAAAAGCTAAAAATCTTAAAAGCTCCCCTTGTCAAATAACTCATTAGTGATAAAGGCTCAACAATCCACAACTTATAGCTTTTTATCACTGAGCCTTTTATGTGAGCTTTTCCTATAAGCTTTTTCTAGCCCAATTGATCTTACAATAGCTTATAAGCTTATTGTATTTTTCTCCCCATTTGGAATTATCAAAAAGACCATTAACACAATAAAAATATCATATATGGACATCAAAGTGCGCATGAAAATGTGCAATCTCCATAAAAATATCATGCGTTACTCAATATTTCCATGATTTAACAACAATTTTAAGAAACACATTTGAAAATAAAATAGATAAGTTTTTGCCCACCTTTTTAGAAACTACCAAAATCTCCAATTCACAAGCTTAATTCAAGTCCAAGCTTCCTACAAGAAAAACCCCTCAATCATTTTCATATTTAAACTATCAAACACCTTTCATTTATGACCAAAACCTATCTTAAAGATGATCAAACACTTCTATAAACCTTAAGAGATGGGCAAGCTAAATCCACAATTGCATGTTGAGATTGACTTGATCCTGGCCTCCAATTTTTTTTTTTCTTTGTCTCACACCTCACGGAAATTGCAATTCCAATACCTCAAATTAATTTGTAGGTAATGAGCTTATTGATGTTGGATACCAATTTGTGTAGGAGTTTGTGGGATAATTGCAAGTGGAATGAAAGCAACCCAAGCTTCCTTCTTAATTCCTGCTCTCGGCCAACAAAATGGGAAAATGGAGAATTTTCTAGGTTTTGTTTGCTTGCTAAATTTTGAAATGAGAAATGAGGGACAAAAAGTGGGTTTATAAGTTTTTGTTAGAGTTTTTACGTGATCTTTATGGCAAGATCACAAAGAGAGTGGAAGAAATTAAAATTTCCCCTGTTTATCAAACACGTCCGACGGAATGCAGTAGAGAGAGTGAGAGTTTTGTTTGTGAGAAAAAAAAATGAAGTGAAAAGTGATGACTTGGTCCTCTACATACATATATATAGAGGGAGTGGGATTTAGCTTAGAATTAACTAAATTAATAGGGGAGTTTGAGCTCCAAGCTTGGGCTCCTTAAGTGGGCCGAAAAGAATAAGGTAAAAGAAAATTTATGTTAGGCTAGGTAAGTTCTTGATTTAAATTGAAAGTGGTAATATGATAGAAAAATAAAATACGGATAAAGATTCGGAAAAATTACATGAAATACGCTGATTTTGGTTCACATACCACATAATACGCTCTTATTATTTTTGTACCTATTTTTTTTTATGCTCCTGCATATTTTTTGATTATTTTTATTTTTTTTCATTTTTTTTTCCTGCATTGATTTATATGTTATATATGTTGTTTCGATTTTGTTTAAATTTGTTTTTTTGTTGTTTCTATGTTGTTTCTTTGTTGTTTTGATGTCTCAAAACAACTTTAACCTATTTTTTATGTTGTTTTAACCTCATTGTCTTCATCGCTGCGCATTAGACATTGCTCGTTTCTTCATCATCGAATGGTCCAAGAAGCTCATCCCATGTTTTTGCTTCAGATTTGGCATTCAGGGCTTTTAATTTTCTGTGAAAGTGTTTTCTCTTCCTTTGTTCTTCTTCCTCTTTTGGACAATCGGCAATATAGTGTCTGGGTTTTCCGCATTTAAAGTAAGATTTGCTTCTTGTTTTTCTTTCCTTGTTTTTATTTACAAATTTTGTAAATTTTCTAACAAGTTCCTCATCTTCATCTTCATCTACATCTTCCTCATCACTTGATTAATAATTTTTCGATTTTGACGTAAGACCTTTTGGGGTTGATTCCATATCCAGTTGAGAAGTCGATGCTTTTGAATTACTTCTTTCGTTGGTATAAACTTCATAGATGAGAAGATTGCCGATAAGCTCATCAAAATTTAGAGTTTCCAAATTTTGAGTTTCCGTGATAGCCGTAACTTTTTTGGACCAAGAGGCAGGAAGAGCATTTAGAACTTTTGTGACTTTATCCTCTTCGGAAATAATTTAACCAAGTACAACTAGAGGATTTACAATAATGCCAAGCCTTTCAACCATTTTGGAGATATTTTCTCCATCATTCATAGTGAAATTTTTGAATTCTTTGACCAACATGGTCTTTCGAACTTGTTTTACTTTCTTTGCGCCTTCATAGATAACTTATAATTTTGCCCAAACATCATGAGTGGATCGAATTCCTCTAATACGATTATATTATGTAACTCTAAGAGAACAATGAATAATGTTAAAAGCATTACCATTTAAGGAGAATATTTTCTTGTCTTCATCATCGAATTGAAGACTTTAGGAATTTGAGTTTCGTCCTCTTTTTTCTTCTTTGGGATAGATACTCCGTTTATGACCGTATTCCAAATATCGAATCCGCAACCTTGTAAGAAACACTCCATTCTATCTTTCCAAAAAGCGTAATTGTTTGAGTCGAAAAGAGGCGGCCCATTGGATGAAGCATCGGTTGGGAGTTATCTCTCGTTCGTAGCCATGGGTCTTTTCTCTTTACTCGCAAAGAATAAATGAGCTTTCTAAAGAGTTTGGCTCTGATACCACTTGTTAGTCCAAGTGGCTATGAAAATCTAGAGAGGGGGTGAATATGTTTTTTCAATTTTCCGATTTATGCCCTCTTTTTCGAACAATATGATAACAAATAGAAATGTGCAAGAAGATAAATCTACATACAAAGATTTAGAGTGCTTCTACCCACCTAGGGCCTACGTGCACTACCACCTGGTATATCCGAGTGGATTTCGAAAAAAAAAAGTTTAATAATTGATACAAAATAATTACAACTTTTATCTTGAAGAGCACCAAACTCTTCTTACAACAAGAACCTCGAAGTGCACCAAACTCTTTAACAGGAAAAACACGAAGCTTTTCAAACAACTATCTCTAATCAACTAAGTGTGTTCTTGCCAAAAGAACACTAACAAGGATTTCTTGTTTTGGATGATGTTACAAATACAATCAAGATTACACTTTAGATGAAATATTACGACTCAAAAGTGCAAGTGCAATAAAGAAGAAAAGCCTAATAAGCAAGATGTAAAAGTGAAGTGCTTAGGCTATTACAACAAGAATATTGAAAATGAAGAACAATATATTTGCTGAATTTTCTTGTTGTTTTGTAGAGAAATATGTTGTGTTGATCCTTCAAGTTCTTAAACTATTTATAGAGGAGCTTCAACATTTGATTTCCAACATAGGCTCCTCCAATTTGAATTTTTTCTACAATAGAAGGATCAAAAGATCTACAAAAATGGTTAAGAAATGATAAAGTGAATCTTGCTGATAAGTGCTTAAGCAACGAATAGAATTTACTGTCAAAAACCCTATAGTGACTGGTATATATGTGCATTTTGGGGCCTAAAATGATATATATTTGATACATTTGCACGCATATTTAGTATGTTTTTACTTGGTTTCCTTAAAAGGGAATGATACTGCGTATTCTTGTAATTTATACAGGAAACGGAGCTTAAAACGAAGAAATATCAGTTGGAATGCCCAGCTAAGATTGACGAACGCGAAGAGAAGATCAAAACGATGAAGAAAATGGACAAAAACACTTCACATGGCCATGTGAAAATGCGGTGTGAAAACCACACAACCGTGTGAAGTTGGGCAAAACAAGAGACGGAACCAGGGCCACACGGCTCGACCATGTGGACTCACACGGCCGTTTTGAGAAAGGGCATCACATCGCACGACCAGGTCTTGTGAGCTCACACAACCATGTGAAGAAGGGCCGTGGAACAACCAGGCCGTGTGGTGCCACACAACTTGGCGTGTGGGACTCTGCCAGACGCATTTTTTCAGAGTTTTCTTCCCGTTTCAACTCTACAAGTGATCTCTCCAAGCATCTATAAAAGGGAACCAAGGCTTGCACGAAAATATATCACTCCATACTGTTAGATAAATGTTTTTATCATGATTTTGATGATTATGTTCGATTTTGTTCAAATATGTTTTTAAACCAAAACTATGTTCCTAAATGTTGTCTAAATACTTCCGATCAACTTAAAATATGTTTACTATTTTTCGGAGTATTTCTTAAAGTTTATTTTCAATAAAACATTGGACAACACATTTGTTTCAGTTTCGACCGGCCGCCCTATAGGGCAACCCATACCGAGTCGAGCCGAGAAACGAAAAATGGGACGTAAGAAAAATAGGGCGGGCGGCCGGTCGACCAGTGTGGGCGACCGGTGCGGGTCGGTCGGCCGGCCGGCCGGCGCGACTGTACCGCAAGTTGGATTTTGTTCCGACTTCTCTGTTTCATAAAATCGTCAAGGCAACCAGTCATGACTAAGGCGACGGTTGCACCCCCCTTCGACCGGTCCCCCTGTGTAAAAATTCGCAGAATTCAATTTCAATCTTATCTCTGCGCGACCGGTCGAACCCCATGTTTATCAGCAAACTATCCGTTGCGTTTTCAGACAACTTTTCCCTATTTTGTGGGATTGATTTCTAACAGCTATTTTGATCATTTTAAATGGTTTCTTTTGCAGCAAATCACTCCCCAAGGAGGAGCCAATGTCTGGAAATGAAAGCCAAGTCCTTTCCTATAAATAGAGGCTTCATTCAAGCAACAAGACACAACACTCACTACAAGCAAAAAGAGCATACAAAGCAAACACTTCTATATCTTGTTGTATTAGCCTAAGCACTTTCACTTGCACTTATTTGAGGTCTAGGCTTTCAATTCTTGATTACACTTGTACTCATATTGTATCAATCTTTATTGAGTTGTAATCTTGATTTTGGTCATCATTCAACACAAGACATCCTTGTGAGTATTCTTGTGGTAAGAATACACTTGGGTGATCTAGGTGATAGGTGTTTGAAGGTTGTGGTAATCTTCAAAGGTGTCGTAAGAGGGTTGTGGTAATCCTCAAGGTGTTGTAAGAGGGTTGTGGTAATCCTCAAGGTGGTGAAAGAGGGTTGTGGTAATCCTCAAGGTGTTGTATTAATTTTTGGTAAATTAATAAAATCTTTTTTTTCTTTTGAAAATCCATCCCGGAGATACTGGGGTGGTAGAGGATTAGGCCCTAGGTGGGTTGAACCTCTTTATATCAACGAGTGTTGTTTATTTTCCGCTTCTACATTCTTGTTATTTACTCGTTGTTTCGAAAAAGAGGGTAATTTGCGAAAAATCGGCATAATCTATTCACCCCCCCTCTAGATTATTGTAGCCACTTGGACTAACAAGTGGTATCAGAGCCAAACTCTTTGGCTAGCTCGTTCCGAGTAAAGAGGAAAGATTCATGGCTACAAATGATGCTCATCTCACCACCGGCGCCTCCACCAATAAGCCACCACTATTCGACGCCAACAACTACGCATTTTGGAAAGACCGTATGGAGTGCTTCCTACAAGGGTGCGGGTTCGACATTTGGAATGTGGTTATTGAAGGAGTTGATCAACCAACAAAGAAATCGGAGGATGGTACCTTGGCTCCTAAACCTTTCAAGGAGTTTGATGAAAACGACAAAAAGGCTTTTTCTCTAAACGGTAAGGCCTTAAATATTTTGCATTGTTCTCTTACCGCCACCGAGTACAATCGCATAAGAGGCATAAGGTCGGCACATGAGGTGTGGGAAAAATTGGAGACAATCTATGAAGGGACTAAGAAAGTCAAGCAAGCAAGAAAGACCATGCTTGTTAAAGACTTGAAAACTTTAACATGTATGATGGCGAAAGCATCTCCAAAATGGTGGAAAGGCTTGACAATATTGTTAATCCACTTGTGGCCTCGGCAAAGTCATCTCCGAAGAAGACAAGGTGACCAAGGTATTAAATGCACTTCCCGGCTCATGGTCCGAAAAAGTAACGGCAATCACGGAGGCACAAAATCTTGAGACACTCAAGTTTGATGAGCTTATTGAAATCTACTCATCTATGAAGTCTATCTCAAGGAGAGGAAAAACTCCAAACCATCCACAAATCAATCGGGTATGCAAATTATTCCTAAAGGTCTTGCTTCTTCTTCTAATAATGCATACTATGATAATGATGATGATGATGAGGAGATGGCCGCACTTGTTCGAAAATTTGCAAAATTTGTGAATAAAAATAAAGCAAGAAAACCAAGAGATAATGCTTGCTTTAAATGCAGAAAACCCGGGCACTTCATTGCCGATTGCCCGAAGCTCGACGAAGAGGAGCAAAAGAAAAGGAAGCCTTTCACAAAAAAGAAGGCTCTAAATGCGGAAGTCAAAACATGGGATGAACTACTCGAAACAACCGATGAGGAAGGAGAAACCGAACACGGTCTCATCGCTATAGACGATGAAAACAATGAGGTACACTCAAATTCCTCTACTTCTTCCATAGTTGATGACTTGCAATGTGATTTTGATGAATTGCAAATTGAGTTTCAAAATTTAATCGTTAAATACAAAAATTTGAAAAAGGAGCATAAGGAGATTAAGGTTGAAAAGGAAAAATTATTTACCTCTTATGAATCTCTAGACAAAGCTCATGCTCTTACTCTTACTAGAATTCATTCTCTTGAAACCGAAAAGGAATTGCTCACAAAAGAAATTGAATGTTTGAAAAATGATGTGCATCGTTTCAACATAAGTACGGATAAAGTCACAAAAATTTTAGATGCACAAAGAGGTGAGCATTCCAAAACGGGACTTGGTTATAAGCCATTTCAAAGTGTTTTTAAGAAAAATAACCAAGGTCCGACTTTTGTACGTGCTAATAATTATAATACTCCTACTTGTTTTTATTGTGGCAAAGTTGGACATTATGCTAATAATTGCAAATTGAGAAATAGCTCAAGACATGTTTGGAGTCCCAAAGGTCTCAAGACTAACCCCATGGACCCCAAAATTATAGGGTACCTAAAAGAAATTCTTTTGTAGGTAATAGGGCTATAACCACAATGGAAGATTCAAAATGGCTCGTGGACAGCGGATGTTCACGCCATATGACCGGGAGAGAGAACTTTTTACCAACATCAAACTCCAAGAAGAGGGTATGGTCATGTTCGGCAATGACAAAGGAAAAATTCTTGGAAATGGAGAAATTGGTAACTCTTCTCTTTTTCTCTTAGTAATGTTCTATTAGTTGAAGGGCTTAAGTTTAATTTGATAAGTGTTAGCCAACTTTGTGATTCAAAATATGATGTTTCCTTTAATAAAAAAAATGCCTTATTCTTAAAAATGGTGAAATTATTTGTGAAGCAAATAGAAAAGGCAATCTTTACAAAATTTATACAAGTGATTTGGTTAGTCAAAATGTTTCTTGTTTAGTCGCCAATAATGATTTAACTAGTTTATGGCATAGGCGACTTGGACATGTTGGATACAAGAATCTGAAAAATATTTACAAAAACCAACATGTGAAAGGACTACCCAAATTAAATTTTGAAAATCTTGGCTTATGTGACACTTGTCAAAAGAACAAATTAGTTAAAAGTAGTTTTAAGCCCAAAAAATGAAATTTCCACAACCAAACCCCTACAAATGCTTCATCTTGATTTGTACGGGGATATTGGTACGACTAGTCTAAGTGGAAAACATTATACTTTTGTTATAGTCGATGATTATTCGAGATATACTTGGGCTCTTTTTCTTACCAATAAAAACGATGCCGTTAATGAGTTTGTTAAGTTGTGTAGACTTATTGAGAATGAAAAAGAAGATACTATCAAGTCTATCCGAAGCGATCGAGGTGGAGAATTTGACGGTGAATTTAGAGTATTTTGTGAAACCAAAGGATATGCTCATAATTTCTCGGCTCCAAGGACACCTCAACAAAATGGAGTAGCCGAACGGAAAAATCGGACATTACAAGAAATGAGTCGATCCATGCTCAATGAATTTTCACTTCCAAAGTATTTTTGGGCGAAGCCGTAATACCGCTTGCTATGTCATTAATCGAGTTTATATTCGTCCTAAAATGAATAAAACTCCATATGAGCTTTGGAAAGGTAGAACTCCAAATATTAGTTATTTCAAGATATTTGGTTGTAAATGCTTTATTTTGAATACCAAGGATCAATTGGACAAACTTGATCCTAAGGCCGATGAAGGGATATTTATGGGATATTCAACAAAAAGCAAGCATATCGGGTTTACAATAAGACTAGTGGAGTTGTTGAAGAATCCATCCATGTTAAATTCAATGAAGCTTCGGGAGTTGAAAGAATTCCTAATGATGATAGTGATGAGGAGGATATTATTGAACAAATTGTTCAAATTGATGATCAACCGTCTACATCAAATGATCAACCGTCCACCTCAAATGATCCTCAAGAAGATAGAGGTGACATTTCGGATCTTCCGTTGCATTGAAATTTAAGGAGATCACCCAAAAGATCTTATTATTGGTGATCCCCTTGACAAAGTGATGACTCGGAGAAAATTTGCCGAGAAAGCTCTTATTTCTCAAAAAGAGCCTAAAAATGCTAAAGAAGCTATTGAGGATGAGGATTGGTTTCTAGAGATGCAAGAGGAGTTGAATCAATTTGAAAGAAATGATGTATGGGAATTGGTACCTTGTCTCCTTCTCAAACCATTATTGGCACAAAATGGGTATTCGGAACAAACTTGATGATCAAGGCAACATTGTTCGAAATAAGGCAAGGTTAGTAGCTCAAGGGTATTGTCAAGAAGAAGGTATTGACTATGATGAAACTTTTGCACCCGTAGCACGTTTAGAAGCTATTCGTATCTTGCTTGCCTATTCTTGCTTTAAAAATTTCAAACTTTACCAAATGGATGTTAAATCCGCCTTCTTAAATGGTATTATTCAAGAAGAAGTCTATGTAAAACAACCTCCAGGGGTTTGAAAAATTTTCTAGGCCTAATGATGTTTATAAACTTAAAAAGGCCTTGTATGGTTTAAAACAAGCACCCCGTGCATGGTATGATAGACTTAGTTCTTTTCTTTTACAAAATGGTTTTATAAGAGGTAAAGTTGATACAACTTTATTTGTTTTTGAAAAAGGGCAAGATTGTTTACTTGTGCAAATATATGTTGATGATATTATCTTTGGTGCTACTAATGATTCTTTGTGCAAGAAATTTTCGAGTTAATGCAAGGAGAATTCGAGATGAGTATGATGGGGAGCTTAACTTCTTTCTTGGACTTCAAATTAAGCAATGTCAAGAAGGTATTTATATTTCGCAATCAAAGTATACAAAAGAACTTTTGAAAAAGTTCGGCATTGAAGAAGGAAGAACCGTCTCTCTACTCCTATGGCAACAAATGTCAAAATTGACAAAGATGAGAAAGGCAAGTCCGTGGATGAATCAAAGTATCGAGGTATGATTGGTAGTTTACTTTATTTAACCGCTAGTAGACCGGACATTCTTCATGCCGTATGCCTATGTGCTCGTTTTCAAAGCAATCCCAAAGAATCTCACATGAGTGCCGTTAAAAGGATTTTTCGATATTTAAAAGGCACCATTCAATATGATTTATTTTATCCAAAGAATGAAAATTTTTCTCTTAAAGGTTATAGTGATTCGGACTATGCGGGAAATATTGATGATCGGAAAAGTACTTAGGATCATGTCAATTTTTAAGCGATTGCCTAGTTTCTTGGTTTTCAAAGAAGCAAAACTGTGTTTCTCTTTCAACGGCCGAAGCCGAATATATTTCCGCCGCATTTTGTTGTACTCAACTTCTTTGGATGAAACAAACCTTAGCGGATTACAAATGTTCTTTTGAAAATGTACCTATCTTTTGTGATAATATATCCGCTATAAATATTGCTCAAAACCCGGTTCATCATAACCGCACTAAACATATTGAGATTCGACATCACTTTCTAAGGGATTGTGTTTCAAAACGTAAAATTGAGATATCCTTTGTACCATCTCAAGATCAATTAGCGGATATTTTCACAAAACCACTATCATCCGAGACTTTTTCTTCAATACGAGCTCGGTTAGGCATAATGCATATTGAATGAAGCTTACGTTTGCATTTTGCACGTTTTTAAAACTTAGGGGCGAAAAATCGGATTTTTGGTTGAAACTTCGGATTTTGGAAAAACTGACAAAACAGTGGGCTGAAGGAGTTGAGGGCAACCGGTCGCCCTCAACCTCGACCGGTCGCCCTAAGCTATATTTTGGCTTTTAAACGTTCTGTCTTCAGCATTCTTCTTTTTGACAAATTTTGGCCATTTTTCGTCCCCTTTGCCAAATTCACTCAAATTTCATTCAAAAATGGATTTCATGCATCTTTTACACAACATGGACATTATATAGCATGATCATCATCATTATGGCTCACTCTTTCCGATCAAATGGTAAGAATTTCGCTTCTTTTACTCAATTGGGTGGAACCCTTGAGTTTTCGAGTTTCCTGATATTTTTTTTATGAAATTTTCGTATGATCATGATGAGCTTGGTTGTTTGTGTTGTTATGAATGATGATTGACTTGGATTGATGTTGAAAATTTTTGGCTTGTACCATTTCAAAGGTTATATACAACCTCTTTTATTTTTAACGCACACAAGGTGTTCGATGTTATGTCGCAATGAAAATTTCAACTTATACATGAGTCTCTTGCTTTCAAAAGTTTTCTATACTTATTGAGATCATGTTTTGACAAACAAAACAAGCGTATGAACTCTTCATATTACATTTCTCCTATTTTTCCTTGGATTATTATGCTTAAATTGATCAACGGTTGATAAACCGTCCCTTTGGCGCACTTTGATATTATTGTATGATGTTTTCACCATTCTAACATTCTTTTTGATGATTCCAAAGGGGGAGAAATAGGAAGTTGGCTCGTTAGCTCAAGAAAAGCTAATAAAAGCTCGCAATAAGTATTATGGACTCTAATACCTAGTCCATAGCTTGAAATTTTGGACTCGGATGAAATTGATTATAAGCTTTGTGACAGGGGGAGCTTCTTAGCTCATGATGCAATATATATAAGCTTGTTATAGCTTGTGCTTCTTACTAATAATAATCGTTTGTTGATATGCTCATAAATAGGGGGAGCTTTGTATGAAATACTTCTAACGGATAGTTTACTCGTAAAACTGAAAATTTCATTTGGTTTTAAAATCGTCCTCAAGAAAATTGTTTTGGTTTGTAATCATCAAAAAGGGGGAGTTTGTTAGATAAATGTTTTTATCATGATTTTGATGATTATGTTCGATTTTGTTCAAATATGTTTTTAAACCAAAACTATGTTCCTAAATGTTGTCTAAATACTTCCGATCAACTTAAAATATGATAATTTATTTTCTTAATTAATTCATCATTTCTATTTTATGAGTTAGAGTGTTTATTCTTAATTGCTTTTTATCTGATCAATAATTAGCATGTCATATTTGTTAGTGCAAAATTCGGGAGATGAGTTCTAACAAAGATGGAAATCAAATTCAGACATAAATGGGTGTATCGAGTCGGGAGACCTATAACTATTTGAGGGGAGTAATTCAATTCATAGATCTTTTGGGAGTTAATAATAATTGCATCGAGTCGGGAGACCTACAATTGTTATTAATCTACTGTTTATGCGCCGCCTGGGAGAGAGAATAGACTAACTTAGGAATTGAACCCATAGAATTGCATGAATTGGTTTTTAAAACTTTAATTTCATTTATTATTGACGAAACATGTTGAGATTATGTGCCTAAGGTTGCTCCTGTAGTTGTTGAAAATACTTGTGGGGTTCGCAAATTTATTTCTTTTTCTTTTTAATTTTTGATTTTTGTATAAACTCAATATTTGATCGCTTCAATAAAATTGGAATGCCATGTTATTATAGCCTAAGTGTTTCACATATCAATCCCTGAGGAATACGACCTTGCTTGCCATTATTCTATAAACTACACTGTACACTTGCAGTTGTATGATCCAAATATTTTTAGCGAACAAGTTTTTGGCGTCGTTGCCTGGGATTGATTAGATTCTACTTAGATATAGTAATAAGTAGTTCAATCTTAATTGAAGCATTATTTTGTAAATTTTTTTTTTCATTTTCGATTTTTTTTTATTTTTCTTCTTCTTCATTTCTAACATTGTTTTTGTTGAATTCGAGACTAGAATCTTTGGAGATACAAGTAGCCCAAATCGCAACTGCAGTGGGAGGCCAACATCAAAAGGGCAAATTCCCAAGCGATGCTTAACTTAATCCGAGAAAACAATGCAACACCATTCGTCTGATGGATGGTACAAAATATGAGGCTTCAAGGATTTCAACAGACACAGTAAAACGACAATGATGTTAGAAATCTGAAGTCTGGCTAATGACGTAAAACTTAGCGCTTTGTGGGAGGCAACCCAAGAGACGTCGCGACAAAACTCCGGGGTAAAAAAAACCAAATAAAAAATAAAAAAAACGATAAAAAAAAAGACAGACGCACACGACCCGACCGTGCGATCTGCTTCTCTAGTTTCATATTTGACGGATGAGCTCCTGGCTTCACCAGAACTATCCACGTAAGTACTCTTTACGCATTCCTCTTTACTTTGATAATTTCCTCATATGTTCCGGACAAAGCATATTTTAAGTTTGGGGGGGTTGTCGAGAATGCGTAATTTAGTACTTTTTGCATTTTGCATTGCATTTAGGATTGCATGTAGAGCATAAAAATTGGCATAAAATTTTTGATTATGTTATTATTTTCGATTTTTATTTTTTATTTTTTTAATACGTTTATCACTTTAGCATGTTTAACTGCTTTTGTGTGTGAATTTTAATTAAGATTTTGAAAATATGCCCAAAGCTTTTGTATGATTTCTACTATGAACATTTAATTGAATGAGATAACATACTTTGGGGAATAATGTGATGAATTGTTGGGAAGATGTCATTTATTTACTTAGCATTAGTTGAGAAAATTGGGTATTTGAGCATGTTGGGAAAAATAAGCCTGCGAGCTTTTGTGCTTTAAACTGCTTTATATTATGTAGACTTATTGTTTCTTGAGTGTGTCATTCATGATTGATAGAACTGTAGAACTTGCTCTAGTATCTTCATTGAAGCCATGTGTGTGTGCAATTTTTGAAAATAATTTAAGGCCATCTTTATTTTAGCCTACTTAGCCTAAAAAGTCTACCTATGCACTAATGATTCCCTAGTTAGCCAATTTTGAGCCAAAACTTTTATTTTGAGCCACATTGATATTTAAAATTTAAACATGTTTTTATCCCTGAAATTTCTTGGGCTTATGGAAAATGAACAAGTTTGGGGGAGAAGTGGCAAAATATTTATGAAAGAAGAGAGGAAGTTGGCAAAAGAAAGAGGGATGAGCAGTATCTGGGTAAATGAAAAAAAATATATGAAGCTCGAAAAAGAAAGAAAGTCTCTGAAAAATTACATAGAGAAAATCGAGCAAAGCAAAAGAAAAATTCTGAAAGCTTAAAGGCTAGAAAAAAGAAAAGAGGCAAAAAGGCCTAAGTATGAAAAAGGAGAAATAAGGGTGGAATTGAAACAGAAAATGAGTATTATATGAAATTGGGTTGGTGAATTGCAAGTCTGTACGCTTAAATTCCATTTGCTCAAGTCAAGTCACTTAATCCAAATTTTCGTACCCTTACCAAAGAGCCTACATTACAACCTAATAAAAGTCCTTTTTGATTCTTAAATTGTGCACACAAAAGTGGTCGAGATGTAAGACGATTTGCAAACCTATGGTAGTTCTACTTTCACTGAATTGAATTTGAGCGTGAACACTACCCATACACTTTTGAGAGTCGAGTGATACACTATTTACTTGTGAGTCGCGATGTCAAGTACCCAAAAGAGTATTAATTATGCCGAGTTTATGAATGATGACTTCTTGATGATGAATTACATAGTTTCCTTGAGTATGGAGTCAAATGCTATTAAATGTTCATAGTGTTCTTGGGTGTTTTGAAATTTCAAAAGTTTAATCCGTTGGATCAAGATTTGACACATGATGGCATCTAGGGCAGACTGGTCATTGTCTAGGGCGACCGGTCACTGTCTCGGGCGACCAGTTGCTGTGGATAGTGACTGTTCGCTCGAGTAACATAGAGTTTTTAAAACAAAAATAAAACTCCCAGGAACCGGTCGCCCTCCCTCTGATAAGTTCTCTGTTTTGTTTCATCTTTTAAAACATTCAGGTACGGGTCTCCCTATAGGGTGATCACTCAACTTCTTTATAGAGAAATTGTCCGATATTTATCAAAACATAAAGTTCAAGAAGTACTTCAAAAACTTAGTAAAAAATAATTAAAATATTTTGCACTATTTGGACAACATTTAGAAACGTTGTTTAGGTATAAAAATCATTTATATGAGACCATTAAAGTTAAAATAAAAATATTGATCTAACTACAATGACAAGAGAGCCACTATTTTTAGAACCCATACCATGAAAAAACAAACAAAATGGTAGGCGAGATGGGGCCAACCGGTGTTTGGGGCAAAACATGCCCGATTTATTTTGGGCCAATAAAATCGCAGCGCAACCCAACCTTTTCACTGGGTCAATTGGGTCGACCCATCTGGTCGGGTTGGTTTTTACAGTTCTATTTAAGGTTACGAACCACTAATATTGGATTATAAAGTGGATTCCTTTTGTAGATAGAAGAAGAGAGTAGTAGAAGGGTTATGCCACCTTCCAAACTTTGTAAATTCATGTGTCTAATTATATTTATTGCTACTTATTTACTACATACATCTTACACACATGCATGTAAATATTTTGTTTTCAAACGAACACAGTTTATTACGTTGCACACTTAAACAAATCTTTTAATATCATAAACTTATTCTTTGATAGTTTTATTAAAGTGAGTTGTTGAGCGAATAAGTCTTTGTCGAATCTTATTTATTGCATAGTTTTACTTACTCTAATCTGATTTCGAAGAACATTTTGAAAATGTCACAGACTATTCAGCCCCTCTAGCTTCTACCATTTACGAACAACAGGTTGTTATTCCATTCCTACCTAATTTTATTTCTACATATCAATGCCCCACATAAGGCTTTATTTAGATTGGTGGATTTTGAAGTAAATGATTTTAAATTTTTAATAACAATTTCATTAAATTTGTTCGATAATCTTACAATATAATAGATTTTAAACCCCCTTAAACTTCTATTTGAACCTATTTTTAGGTTATTGTGGTGCATTCAAATTCATCTTATTGTGCGCACAGTTTTTAGGTGTTGTGCAAAGTGTTGCTAACACTTAGGTGACACAACGGAAGATATTATGACAAAAATACAATGCACAGTACAATGAAAAACTGAAGGAAAGGCAAACAAATGGGATGAGCACAATGTGGAAAGAAAAGACACAAATGAGCACAAGGTTTAAGTTTTTGCACAAGTATATAAATATATACTTGTACGACACCCTTAAGGAAAAAATCAACAAGTAGAATGTTGATTACAAACAATAAAGAACAAGACAAAGACGCTATTGTACTTGATCTCCAGCTCAATCTTCTACCATAAAAGTAAGAGAACAACTCAACCTAACATAGTTCACTTGTCTCTCAAAAATCAACAATGAGTAAACAAAACAAGAAGGTGTTGCAAAAGGCTGAACACACAAGGTACATACCCTTAAAACACTCTTGAATGTCAAAACTCAAACAAACTCTCTTTTTATGGCTTTGGCTCTCAACAATAGATCTCAGCACATCAAATAATTTAAGAACAAGTGACATGGAGAGATGTTTCATACTGTGATGCCGACTATGATGCCAACTCTCTTTGCAAAACCTATAGAACAGTTAAGCACTGTCTGTTCTTGATTATTTTATGCACTTTTCTAGAAGATTTTCTCTAATTTGGCTCTAGCTCGGGGTCTCAGACTCCACCAAATTCCTCAACATTCAACCTCCTTAAATAGAGCCCAAAAGTAACTCCAAAACCTGTAAAAAGAAAGTGGGATGAACATGCCACAAGTAACCTCCATATAATGGGTTAGTTGTTAGTTTTATATACAAAAACTGTCAAACACTATCTATTAATGAAAAACTAAATAAATAACTATAAATTATAATTATGTACAATTGGTCAATAATTTCGTAAGTGACAAAACTCAAATAGAGTTTGAGTTAGCACAAGTCAACTCTAACAGACGTCACTTGAAATTTCTCTCACAAATTCTCTAATCAAATCCAAATACTTTCATTCAAATTCAACCCAAATGTAAAGTATATCAAATCATTCATTCCAACTAAATGTTTCCATAGTTCTACGAAATCCTCAAATCCATCCCAATTATGACCTAATTCATATATATGTTTTCTAATGGAATTATTTATCAATTCCAATTTGATTCACATTTTTTCATTTGAAAAAGATTTAAAAATGAGCTCAATATAGACTCGATTAGTAAATAATTATGAAATATATGTAAAATACAAATTTCTCAAGATAAATTCATAATCGACTCGATTAAAGCACATTCAAACTTGATTTGACTAATAATATTGTTGTAATATTGGCCCATTGCTTCTATATCTTGGCACACTTTACAATATTGAGCCCAAATTGCAGCCCAAGCAACTGAGCCCACTAACTAACCCATGAGATACTCGGTCACAGGTTTTGGACTACGACACCCATTTTACAAAGCCACATATCCTCTTTTGTGTAATCTTTGCCATTGATTAATTCCATTAGATCTTGTCCGTTGAGTGAGGTTATTAAAAAGCCTCTTCCAAAACCCTAATTTTATTACTTAGTTTTCTCTCTCTCTTCTCTCCATTTCTCTCTAAGTTTCGAACTTTCTTCTGTGTTCATCTTCTCTGTGAAATCCGATCTGTCATCGGAGTTTCTATGATATTCCAAAGTGTTTTTGGTAGATCTGATTGTTTTTCCTTCTCTAGTTCACTTTCTTCGTGTACGAACTGGGTTGAGCCAAAAACTAGGGTTTTCAAGGAAGTTAGGGTTTGTAGATTCTTGAGATCTCTGGGTTACTAGGTGAAGTTCAGTGGGTTTTTCGAGGGGTTTGTGGCGAGGCTTTGTGGCTTCTCCTATTTTGGTTCTCTAGGCTTCATTCGTGGTGACTAGTACTTAGGCTTCATTCATCTAATGTTGGTTTTAGGTTGTTGCATTCCTTATATTTGTTATATATTGTTTTTTTCTTGTGCTTTTCATAACACTTAAGTCTTAAAGTTAGATTCTATATAATAGGCTTATTATTTTGAGTCTGTATTTGGTTTGTTTCGTACTATTTGAGGCGGATTGATACCTTACGGTGGTATCGAGCACCTATTCGCCTCGTGGTGGGTTCTTCGCTTTTGGTTCTTGAGCTATCTTAGTGATTCGTGCTCCTGGTGATTTGTTGGTTGTGGTGATAAACCCGTAACTAGCTTCTAGTAGTAAGATTTTTCTTCTCCTTAACACTCTATCTTGGTTCGGTATATAGTTCATTTGGGAACCATTAGCATTAGCCTCTTGACCCGCATCTTGAGTGCTAGTGGAATCTTAAGGTGCGAAGGTGTCCATTTTTTGTAGATCCGTGATCTTTTATTTTTTGTTGGCTAGTTGGTTGGACTCTGTGTGGTCCATTATTGTTTCTCGTGATATATGTTGCTTAGTGTTGGACTGTGTGGTCCATATGTGATTGCTTCTGCTGTTTATTTGTGATAAATGCCTTACTGTTGAGTTTTCTTGCATCTGTGTTATATCATATGTGATCTACTTTGTGTATTATCTGTGAATATAGCTGGTGTTTCTGGTTATCACATGGAACCCTTTAATGGGAAAATTGATTTTTCAATCTGGCAACAGAAAATGAAAGGTATCTTGATTCAGCAAAAATGTTTTAAAGCTATTGAACAAAAATATACTCATAAAGATACTGCTGAAATCAAGTCCGAACTTGATGAATTTGCTTACTCATCCATTATCCTAAATCTTTCTGATTTTGTTTTAAGAAAAGTTGGCAAGTTTTCTAGTGCTAAAGATTTATGGAACAAATTGGAAGAACTTTTCACTGAAACCTCTTTACCTTCCAAACTCTTTCTGCTAGAAAAGTTTATCAGATTCAAACTTGATTTGACAAATGATATGATTGAGAACTTGGATGTTTTTACAAAATTGATACAAGATATCAAACTTACTGGTGATAAAAACATTGATGATTATACTCCTATTATATTGTTGAATGTCATTCCTAATACATATGCTGATGTTAAGTATGCTATTAAGTATGGCAGATATTATATTGCCTTAGACACTGTGATTAATGGCCTTAAGATTAAGGAACTGGATCTTAAAATATCTGAGGGGAATGAACATGGGTCAGGGAAAGTGATGCATGTCAGGGGTAGAAATCAAAACAAGAAGAATGGGAATAAGAATAAGAATAATAACAACTCTGGTAGAAAGAGAAGAAAAAGCAGAGGGAGATCTAAGTCTAGACCTAGGAATAACAGGAAGTATTATAACTGTGGTGAGCATGGTCATTACATTAAGGAGTGTACTAAACCCAGGAATAACCAGAATAAAAATCAAAACAATAACCAGAATAACAAGAACCAAACCAATGACTCTGTGAACTTGACTACTGCTAATGATCATATGAGTGATGTGTTTATGGTTCATGAGTTGCAAGATACTGTGAATTATGTGCCTTCAAATGCTTTTTGTGAGACTTAATGGCTAATTGACTCGCATGCACATTCCATATGTCACCTTTTAAACATTTATTCTCTACTTATGTTGAAGTGCAACATGAACAAACGATAAAAAGTGTCAAGTGTTTGGTGTTGGTACTATATGTTTTAAACTTGATTCTGGTTATGTGTTAACTCTGAATGATGTGAGACATGCTCTTGATTTGTCTAATAACTTGATCTCATGTGTTATGCTTGAATGTGATGGTTATGAGGGAAGATGGGGAAAGGGTGTTATGAAAATCATGAAGGGTTCCCTTGTAATTGCAAAAGCTGAAAAGAAAAAAAAAGTGTATGTTTGTTGTGAGTCTGCTTCTTGTATGAAAACCTCTATGAACGATGTGAATTTTGTGAAGGATGATAAAACGAAATTTGGCATACAAGTTTATGTCACGTTTGTTCTAAGGGACTTGATATTTTGCATAAAGAATGTTGTTTTGGTAATGATAAATTGACTTGCGTGCCTTTCTGTGACTCTTGTGTATATGGCAAATAACAGAAAGTTAGCTTCCCCACTTCCTCTTACCCCAAACAATCTCCTTGCTCTGATATACTTGAATTTTTACATGCTGATGTTTGGGGTCCTTCTAGTGTTCCCACCCATGTGGGAATAGGTATTTTCTTTATGTGGTTCATGATTTCTCAAGAAAAGTATTTATATTTATTATGAAAAATAAGTCTGATGTTTTTGAGAAACTTCAAAACTGGAAAATCTTTAATAGAAAATCAAACTGGTAAAAAATAAAGTATTTGATAACTGACAATGGGTTAGAATTTTGCAACCAATTCATTGATAAACTTTGTGTTGATTCTAGTATTGTAAGGCACAAATCGATTGCCTTACACCCCTCAAAGAAAAAATAGTGTTCTTTGAGAGGATGAACATAACTCTTTTGGAAAGGGTAAGAAGTATGATTAATGCATCCGGTCTTTCCAAAAGGTTCTGGGAACCAAACCCATTGCTCTTATAACCCAATGGATATTTTATTATCCCACTTTACATTATTGAGACCAAATTGCAGCCCAAGCAGCCGAGCTCACTAACTAACCCATGAGATACACGGGTCACGGGTGTTAGATAAATGCTTTGATGATTTTGTTTAACTATATTTTTACACCAAAACAATGTCTCCTATTGTTGTTCAAATACTCCTAATCGTTTTAAATTATTCTTCGGAGTATTTCTTGTAGTTTATTTTCATTTATTCAAAACAATTCATTTCGGGCGATATAAAAGTTGATTTTTTTGTTTTAAAGTGTTTTTAACAATTACCGAATACCATCATGGTAAAACGGAGCCCGAAAGATGAAGTCAGAATTTTTTCATGGATCGAAACGCTCCTGGAATAGGTCGACCAGTGCCTGAAGCTTTAAGATTTATTTCTCGCAATAAAAAACATTCCAGGGATAGGTTGACCAGGAGGTCGACTGTGAACGATGACTCATCCCTAAGTTTGCTCGCTCAGTATTCAAGCAGGGACAGGTCGACAAAGTGGTCGACTGGTCAACCCCCCTGGTCGACGTGTGAGGGTCTCAGCTCAACGAATTTATTTTCAAATCTTTTGTACTGATCGACCGGTCGACCCCCCTGGTCGACCTGTGTGGGTCTCAGCTCAATGAACTTATTTTCAAATCTTCCAGATCATCAACCGGTCGACCCACGGATCGACTCCGCTCAAAATCGAGGCGATTTTTGAGCCTCGTGGGAGATAACTTTCCAGGATTTGTGGGATTGATTTATAACAACTATATTCTTTACAGATTTCATTCTCCAAGAGGAGCCTATCAATATTCAAGACCTCTCCTATAAATAGAGGAAGATTTGAAGCAACACAAGAAGAGAGAATACAATACAACACAACAAGAAAATCTGCAAATTTGTCTAAGTCTTTATTGTCAACATTCTTGTTGTAATAGCCTAAGATTATCACTTTCACATCTTTGCTTATTAGGCTTTCATTCTTGATTACACTTGCACTTCAAAGTTGTATACTTCATTATCGAGTTGTAATCTTGAATTTGTTTCTTCTTCCAAGACGAGATATCCTTGTAAGTATTCTTATGGTAAGAGCACACTTGATTAATTCTAGGTGTTGAAGAATTTGGTGCTCTTCGAGGTGAAGAAGGGTTTGGTGCTCTTCGAGGTGTTGGAAGAGTTTGGTGCTCTTCAAGGTGTAGAAGAGTTTGGTCCTCTTCGAGTTGGAAGATTGTGGTAATCATCATAGGTGTTATTGTAAGAAGAGTGTGGTACTCTTCAAGGTGAAGTTGTAATAATTGTGGTAACTATTAATAAAATTCTTTTTTCTTTTTCGAAATCCATCCCGGATATACTGGGGTGGTAGAGCACATAGTCCCTAGGTGGGTGAAGCTCTATAAATCATCGAGTGTTGTTTATTTTCCCGCACTTACATTATTGCTTTCATCTTCACATTCTAAAAAGATGGCGTAATTCGGAAAATTGGCATAATATATTCACCCCCTCTCTAGATTATCGTAGTCACTTAGACTAACAAGTGGTATCAAAGCCAAATTCTTTGGCAAGCTCATTTCATATCCCGAGTAAAGAGTAAAGATCAATGGCTATGAACGAGAGCTATCTTCCAACCGGTACTTCATTCAATAGGCCGCCGCTTTTCGACTCCAACAAGTATGCATTTTGGAAAGATAGAATGGAGTGCTTCTTACAAGTTTATGGGTTCGATATTTGGAACACGGTTATAAACGGAGTATCCATCCCTATGAAGAAAAAGGAAGATGGGACTCAAATTCCCAAAGCACTCAAGGAGTTTGATGATGAAGATAAGAAAATATTGTCCTTAAACGGTAAAGCTCTTAACATTCTTCATTGTTCTCTTATTGCTACGGAATATAATCGTATTAGAGGCATTCGATCCATTCATGATGTATGGGAAAAATTGGAAGTTATCTATGAAAGCACAAAGAAAGTGAAACAAACTCGAAAGACCATGTTGGTCAAAGAATTCAAAAATTTCACTATGAATATTGGAGAAAATATTTCCAAAATGATGGAAATGCTTGACAATATTGTAAATCCTCTTGTTGCACTTGGAAAAATTATTTCCAAAGAGAATATGGTCACAAAAGTTCTAAATGTTCTTCCCGTCTCTTGGTCCGAAAAAGTTACCGCTATTATGGAAGCTAAAAATTTAGAAACTCTAAATTTTAATGAGCTCATCGGCAATCTTCTCATCTATGAAGTTTATACCAATGAAAGGAGTAACTCAAAGATGTCAACTTCTCAACCGAGTATGGGATCAACTCTAAATGGTCTTGCCTCTAAATTGAAAAATTATTATTCTAGTGATGAGGAAGATGAAGATGAAGATGAAGATGAAGATGAGGAACTTATTAGAAAATGTACAAAATTTGTAAACAAAAACTCGGAAAGAAAAGCAAGAAACAACTCTTGTTTTAGATGTGGGAAACCCGGACATCATGTTGCCGATTTTCCAAAAAAAGAAGAACAACAAAGAAAGAAAAAGCACTTTCACAAAGCCTTGAATGCCAAAGCCAAAGCAAAAACGTGGGATGAGCTTCTTGCAACATCCGATGATGAAGAAGCCGAGCAATGTCTAATGGGCATCGAAGAAGACAATGAGGTACGCTCTAATTCTTCCATCTCTTTCATTAATGAATTGCAAGATGATCTTGATAAGCTTCAAAATGAAGTCCAAAGCATGCTCTTTAAATACAAAAATTTGAAAAAGGAATTCAACACTTTGAAAAATGAAAAGGATAGTTTACTTGTTTCATATGAATCACTTTCTTGTGCTCGCACTACTACACTTGATAAGGCTAGAAACCTTGAAAAAGAAAATGAAACTCTTACTAAGGACATTGATTGCATGAAAAATGATATGATGAAGTTTAATTTGAGTACCGATAAAATGACCAAAATTCTTGATGTTCAACGTTGTGATCATTTGAAACTTAGACTTGATTATATGCCTAATGCTATTAATGATATGAAAAGGAACCAAGTCTATATGCATGTTAATCATTATGCTTCTAGAACTATTACATATTTTTATTGTGGTAAAAGTGGTCACAAGACAAATTCTTGTCGGGCTAGAAATAGTTCTAATTACTATTGGGGACCTAAAAGTCTTAATGCTAATCCCAAAGGACCCAAACACTTGAGGGTACCACAAGATAATTTCATGTTAGGTACTCGACGCAATAAAAGTCAAAGGAAATTTAACTCGTCAAATAGACAACAAATGTTCGCGCCATTTGATCAAAGGAGAAGACATTATCAACAAAATTATTTTCCAAGAAGAAGGTATAATCAACAAAGAAAAGATACAACCCTTGGCAATGGCGAAATTGGTAACTCTTATCCTCTTCTTGAATTATGCATTTCATATTATCTTTTATAATTATTGCACATATTCATGTCTTTTATTTATGCCTTGATTCTCAAATTTCTTTTTCAAAATGTTTCTTTAAAATGAGATCTCAACTATATACTCTTGGATTTTCAAATTTCAAAAGAGACCTTATAAGCTCATTAGAACTTACCTGTTTTATTAAGCTATTGATGGTTCTTACAAAAGCATAATATGTGCTACTTGTCTAATTTTTAAATTGGTTTATATCAACATTTTCTATGTTATTCGGTACTACTAAACTCTTGTGCAAGAATTTTCCTTAAGATTGTGTAGGAGATATTTTGGTGTTAAAGGACTAAGAATCGTAGAGGGATCAATATTTTTCTACATCAAATTGGACAAGAATGATAAAGGCATATTGGTTGACAAACCAAATCGAGGTATGATCGTCAACTTATTATTTTACTCTCATAGACTCGATATTGTTCATGTTGTACGCCTATATGCTCGATTTCAAAGCAATCCCAAAGAATCTCATGTAAGTGCCATTAAAAGAATTTTTTAATATTTGAAAGGCACTCTTTCTTATGGCTTATTTTATCCATATGATTGAAAACATTCCTATTTTTGGGATAACAAGTCCGATATAAATTATTCTCAAAATATGGTTCTTCATAACCACACTAAACATTTGAAGTTCGTCATCATTTTCTAAGGGATTGCATTTCCAAACGAAAAATTGAGATGTCTTTTGTTCCATCTCAAGATCAACTTGCGGATATATTTACAAAACCTCTTACCGCCGAGTCTTTTGCTTCAATTCGAGCTTGTTTAGGCATAATTCTTATTGCATAAGGTCTATGTTTGCATTTTGCGCGTTTTTAAAACTTAGGGTGAAAAATTGGATTTTTGGATCAAAAATCGGACAGAAACTGAATATATGCTTCAGAGACCGAATGACCAGGTGGTCGACCGGTCGACCAGGTGCCTGGACTGGTCAACCACCCCCTGGACCGGTCGACCAGGCTGAATTTTTGGGTAAAAATGTTTTTGTCCTCTTTATGCTTCATTTCACTATTTTCATTCCATTTTTCGACCCCTTTGCAAATTTCACACACAATTCACTCAAAATGTTTTCTTTCTTGATAATTCTATATTTTTGAGTTTATATTATCGGTATATCATCCATATTACTTGACTTGTCTGATTGATTGGTAAGTCTAATTCCTCTCTTAATCTCAATTGGGTTGAACCCTTAAGAAAGTACCTTTACTTGGTATATTGTTGAATTTATTGTATCATTATGATGAGGATGTTGATTATTGAGGAATTGTGATTGTATAATTATGATTGGTGATGATTTTTTGGGTATGATTACATTTAAAAGTCTTATATACATATTCGATTTTATTCCTCGCATGCCAAGTGTTCGATAAAATGGTTCAATGAAAATTTCATTTCTTCCATTATTCTCTTGATTTCAAATGTCTTATATGTTTATAGAGATAATGTTGTATCAATCAAATGAGCTTTTACAAATCGGTTTCTCAAATTTTCCCTTATTAATTGGAATTTTAAGCTTTATGTTCAAAAGCTCGACAAATCGGTTACATTGTGCACTTTGATTTGGATATATGATGTTTTTATCTTGCTAATATTGTTTTTGATGATTATAAAGGGGGAGAATTAGGAAATAAGCTCATAAGCTCAAAGAAGCTAGAAACATCTCGCAGAAAAAGCTATAAGTTGTGGTTTGAAAAGCCAAAAGCTGAGAACGAAACTTAGTCCAATGGATGCATAATGGACTTTTATATATGACTAATGAATTGCTCTTGACAGGGGGAGCTTCTAAGCTCTTGAAATTCAAGCTCAAATTGTAAAAGCTGAGCTTTTAGTTTTTGGTTGTTTGCTTCTACTTACTCTTGTTGTACATTTGATAGGGGGAGCTTTTATAAAATGTTTTTTTGAAAATTCTTTGCTCCTATCCTTGTGTTTTTTGCTCTTGATAAGTGTTGCTTAATATAGATTGTTGATTTAGACCGTTAAAATGTGTTTTGTTTTAAAAATCGATCTCCTAAAATTGTTTTGGTTTGTAATCATCAAAAATGGGGAGTTTGTTAGATAATTGCTTTTATGATTTTGATGATTTTGTTTAACTGTGTTTTTACACAAAAACAATGTCTCCTATTGTTGTTCAAATACTCCTAATCGTTTTAAATTATTCTTCGGAGTATTTCTTGTAGTTTATTTTCGTTTATTCAAAACAATTCATTTCGGGCGGTATAAAAATTGATTTTTATGTTTTAAAATGTTTTTAACAATTACCGAATACCATCAAGGTAAAATGGAGCCCGAAAGACAAAGTCGGAATTTTTTCACGGATCGGAATACTCCTGGAATAGGTCGACTGGTGCCTGAAGCTTTAAGATTTATTTCTCGCAATCAAAAACATTCCAGGGACAGTTGACCGGGAGGTCGACTGTGAACAAAGACTCGATCCCTAAATTTGCTCATTCTCAGTATTCAAGTAGGGATGTGTCGACCCCCCTGGTCGACCTGTGTGGGTCTCAGCTCAACGGACTTATTTTCAAATCTTTTGTATTGATCAACCGGTCGACCCACCAGTCGACCTTCTCAAAATCAGACGATTTTTGAGCATGTGGGAGACAACTTTTCCATAATTTGTGGGATTGATTTATAACAGCTATATTCTTGATTAAATCTGCATTTTCTTTACAGATTTCATTCTCCAAGAGGAGCCTATCAATATTCAAGACATCTCCTATAAATGGAGGAAGATTTGAAGCAACACAAGAAGAGAGAATACAATACAACACAACAAGAAAATCTGCAAATTTGTCTAAGTCTTTATTGTCAACATTCTTGTTGTAATAGCTTAAGATTATCACTTTCACATCTTGCTTATTAGGCTTTCATTCTTGATTACACTTGCACTTCAAAGTTGTATACTTCATTATCGAGTTGTAATCTTGAATTTGTTTCTATCTTCCAAGATAAGATATCCATGTATGTATTCTTGTGGTAAGAGCACACTTGGTTGATTCTAGGTGTTGAAGAGTTTGGTACTCTTCGAGGTGAAGAAGAGTTTGGTGATCTTCGAGGTATTGGAAGAGTTTGGTGCTCTTCAAGGTGTAGAAAAGTTTGGTGATCTTCGAGTTGGAAGATTGTGGTAATCTTCATAGGTGCCGTTGTAAGAAGAGTGTGGTACTCTTCAAGGTGAAGTTGTAATAGTTGTGGTAACTATTACTAAAATTCTTTTTTTCTTTTTCGAAATCCATCCCGGATATACTTGGGTGGTAGAGCACGCAGTCCCTAGATGGGGTGAAGCTCTATAAATCATCGAGTGTTGTTTATTTTCCCGCACTTACATTATTGCTTTCATCTTCACATTTGAAAAAGAAGGCGTAATTCGAAAAGTCGGCATAATCTATTCAACCCCCCTCTAGATTATCGTAGTCACTTGGACTAACAACGAGTTTTCGGACTGCGGTACCCATTTTACAAAGCCACGGATCCTCTTATATGTAATCTCAGCCATTGATTAATTCCACTAGATCTTGGTCATTGAGTGAGGTTATTAAAAGGCCTATTCTGAAACCCTAATTTCATTATTCAGTTTTCACTCTCTCTCCTCTCCATTTCTCTTTAAGTCTCGAACTTTCTTTTATGTTCATCTTCTCTGTGAAATGCGATCTCTCATCGGAGTATTTGTGATATTCCAAAGTGTTTTTGGTGGATCTGAGTTATTTTCCTTCTCTAGTTCACGTTCTTCGAGTACGGACTGGGTTGGGCCAAAAACAAGGGTTTTCTGGGAAGTTAGGGTTTGTTCGATTTTTGAGATCTCTGGGTTTCTGGGTGAAGTTCAGTGGGTTTTCGAGGGATTTGTGGCGAGGCTTTATGGCTTCTCCTATTTTGATACTCTAGGTTTGATTCGTGGTGACTAGTACTTGGGAATAATAGTTCCTAAGTTGATCTTTATCTAATATCGATTTTAGGCTGTTATCTTCCTTATATTTGTTATATACTGTTTCTTTCTTGTGCTTTTCTTTACACTTAAGTCTTAGAGTTGGATTCTGTATAATAGGCTTATTATTTTGAGTCTGTATTTGGTTTGTTTTGTACTATCTGAGGCGGATAGATACCTTACAAATATGGTTCAAACAATTTCTGAAGCTCCGCAAAAGTCCAAACAAGTTGGAACTGTAATGTTTCGTTTTAATTGAACTCGTTTGCACCCCCTATAATGGTTATATCACTTAATAAGTTGAGAATTACTCTTAAATTAATATGATTAAAAGAAAAAATTAGTGAAAGATCCCATCATTAACTAATAGTCAATAAAAATAATACTCTATAAAATTCATTTTATGCTTTTTAAAAAATTACAACATAAATATATATTTGTTTTTATGATGTCTATCAACACTGTAGAATAGCATTTTCATTTTATATAAAGCCTAAAACTTGATTAAATCATCTGCACTTTTCCCCTCACTCAAAAATCAATATACAAAACAAAGAGCATTTGAAAACAATATAAATGAAAAATGAAAATGAAAATCCAACCAAATGATTTTTTGAATTTTCAATCACAGTTTTTTAGTCGAAAACCCTGGAAAGGGTTTGAAAAATATGCTCTCTTCTCTCTCATCGTGTCTCTTGGTTGTTGACTGTTAGGAAATTTATTGTTTAGATTTTGATGAATGCCATGTAAAACTTAGAATAGGAAGTTGGCACCCCATTCTTGTTGTAAAATGCATTGTAATAATAAATTTGATCAAAGCCGAGTTAAGTCGCCTACGCTCAAACATGTAAGAAGATAATCGGAGAACTAGAAGGAAGACTCATTGCGAGACAACTAAGTATGGCAAAGAAGAGTAGACGGGAACTCTATGAAGAAGCGGTGAGATGCGGTGAGTGGAGTATCGGTCAAGTCAACTCAAGAAGAGCCAAGTCTCAAGTTAAAGTGTGAGAAGAGTCATCCAATGATTGGAAGTCGACTCTAAGTCACCCGGGAAAGCAAAGAAATGCGATCAAGTCAAGATAATCGAAAAAGATCCATTGCACAGAAATCTAGAGAATTACTTAAACAAGTAATATCTCCGTAATACCTTTCTCGAAGTACTCAGTCCCAGAAGCGTGCAAAAGGAATTAACCAATGGGAAGCACTACACCGTGTCAGAACTCTGAAAAGCTGGAGAACAATTCATACGAGGAAATGGTAATTCCAAGGACTGCAACAAGACAAGCCAACGACTGCAAGTGACTTTCAAAAATAAGCCCATCTCTTCAACGGGCAAATTTTTGAAAGATCAATATAAAAAGCTGAGGAGTTTATTTGAGAAGTAGGGAATCAAGGAACTAAGAACGGACCAGAACCAAAAACGTTCAAGCAATTATTAGAAAATCAAATATTCTCAATCCTCAAGCCTACACTACGAAGAACATCAATCCAACACTCACCTGTGAAGGAAAGATAACTTCAATCAGTTGAAGAGGAAAATCTTTGAAAAATCAAGGGGTCTACACTCCACGAAGGATTGTAGGAAGGTTCGTGGTCGAACCAAGTCTTGAGCTTTTGGAGGGCTTCGTGATCAAATCCAAAGAGCTTGAGCAAGTGAGTTGTAGTAGCAAGGCAAATTTGCCCTGTGAAGAAGCCGAGTCGCACGAGAAGCCGGTGAGTGATCAAGGCGTCTCGATCGAGTCCCAAAGGATCAAGTTTGTGTGATCAAGACTTGTATCCGGACTCATTACCACTTTGATATCGATCAATACCTAGTGGATTCCTCCGGGAGTTGGAGAAGAGAGGAGTAGAAGAATTATCCCATCTTCGAACCTCTATAAAAATTTTATTGTGTCATTTACATTTCAAAGATTTTAATTCCTCGCATCTTAATTGTTTAAATCTTTGATAAATTTGCTATCCACTTGATAATTTCTAAGTACTAAACCAAGCACTAAATCCTTGCTTAATCAAACTTAAGGGTGTTAAGTCTTCGCTGAAAACAAACCACGTTGAGTTAATTTAGACTTAAACTAGTTATTCCATCAACGGCTCGAGTTGAGTCCGTTGAGAGACTAACTCTACGATTATCTAAATCATTTGTCCACCAAGGACACAATTGTGTAGTATCAACTCGAATATTTAAAAGGACTAAATCGAAAATTTGGTAAGGTTTATTCAACCCCCTTCTAAACCTTACACTTACACCCCTTGGGACCTACAAGTGGTATCGAGCGGTTGGTTCATTGAGCCTTCCGACCGGTTCTCGAACTAGATCTCCAAACTTTTCAAAGTCCGCTTTAGCACTTAAACTTTCAAAACTCTTTTTATCAATAAAAGTTATTATCATGGAAGCAAATTTGACACGCATTCCTATGTTCACAATTGAAGAATTTGATGATTGGAAAATTCGTATGCGAGGCTCATCTATCAAAGATTACATGATGAGATGTGGATAGTGATAGAAGATGGGCCACTACAAATCTTAAAAGGAACACAATTTTTGAGAAGAAGCTGCGGTGAAGGAGAAGAGGATGTTGCTCCTGCACGGTCATGGTTGAAAAACCAAGAATCGAATGGACAAATGATGACGAGAAAAAGATACAACCTGGACAATGTAGCCAAGGACATCCTTTACAAAACCTTGGACAAAGCCATGTTCAATAAAGTCAAATCATGCAAAACGGCTAAAGAAATGGGACAAGCTAACATTGATTTGTGAAGGCTCGAGCAAATCAAAGAAAACAAATTATCGGTGGGTCTGAGAAATTTGAGAACTTCAAAATGATCTCGGGAGAAAACCTGGATCAATCGGATGCTCGATTCACGTAAATCACCAATGAGCTATCTCGCACTTGGAAAGGAATATACACGATGAAATGTGTATGAAGATCCTAAAAAGTCTTCGGTGAATGGGAAATGAAGGTCATGGCACCGAGACATTCCATGGACCTATCAAAGACATCCAATCATGAATTCTCGGATCTCAAAGCCTACGAGTTTGAGGTGAGAAGAAAAGACGAGGAAGAGACAACTGTACCCAAAAAATTTTGCTCTAATTGTTAAAGATGGGAAGAGAGTTGAGGTCAAAGGAAGTCATTGATCCGGAAGAAATAGCCCCGATGGTTAAAAGGTTCAACAAGTTCTTCAATAAGAACTACAAGAGAGGAAAGGGTGAATCTTCCGGAAGACACTCGGCTCCTCCAAGTCAAAGGAAGATAGGCCAACCAAGAGAACAGATTATCAAAAGGTGAATATCAAAGGATCGACAATCCAAGAATGGAAAGAGCGATCAAAAGGTTGAATATCTATCTTTGGAATCAGACAACCAGGTCACTATGCCATTGATCGCCCATATCCTATAGTCAACAAATACAGGAATGAAGAAGAAAGAAAGGTCTTGAGAGAAAGAAGACAAGAAAAGAAAAAGGCAATGATGGCTACAGAGATCAATAAAAAACCAAGTCAAGAGAGACAAGTGATTGAAAGCGTTGAAGCCGACTACTCAAGCGACTCGAAGAAGAAGCCCCGATCCGTTTAATGGCCAAGGAACAGGATCAACCGACCAAGAAGATGAGGTACACTCTAACTCATCAAACTCGGACTCTAGTGATAGTGTGTGACACACACACTTCATCACCCACTCGATCTTTATGATTCATTAGGCAAAATGATGAAAGATTTTGAACACATTAAATCCTCACACACACTATTGAATGAGGAAAACAAGCCTACTCAAGAGCAAAACTCAAAGTCGACTAAGGAGCCGAGTACTCTAAGTCAAAAAGTCGATGAGAATGATAGTTTAAAGGTGAAAATGCTAAGTTAATAGCATAAATTGCTGCCATAGAGAAGAGGGAGAATGACCTCAAAAATGTTATTGCCTCATTCACTAAGGCATCTAAATCATTGGATGATCTTATTATAAGTCAAAGAGAATGTGGAGAAAGACAGCTTATGATTTAATTCCTCTCGTGCTATGTCAAACTCCAAAAGTGATTTTGGAAAAAGGATCTTCAAGCAATGAAGAGTCAAAAATCCAAAACTCTAAATGTTACACACACATTCACCTCAAAGCACAATTACAAGCAAACTGGCCTTGGTTATAAAGGAAAAGGAAAATGAATGAGTTGAGTGTCTTGGGAAAGGACATTGAGAAGAGATTGATCGAGTTCCTTAGCAAACTCCAAACAGAAAATACTCTTTAAAGAAAAAGCGAGCTACCAAAAACCCTTAAAATCTATAAAAGAAATACATATGATGGGAATGGTAGAAAATATCCTAGCCAAGCCGATTGGAATAATGTAAACTATCAAAGATAGACTTATGGAATATAAGCCCAAATGGCAAAGGCTTAGAACTCAAAGAAAGGCCATTTCAAAAGTATAAGAGCTTTCATCAAAGACACATATGCACCTAGGCACTACACTAAACACCACATTTACCCAAAGAAGGCGATTGCTAAAACATATACACAGCATACGAGACAAAAGAGACAATTTGTATGAACCTAAAATCCCCAAGCAATTTGCCAAGATTAATTATGATTATGGCATCGATAGATGCAACCCCTTAGAGTCAAATCATTTGGCTATAAGTTGGTTGGATCATCTTACAACTCTAACCCCTCGGGACCTGCAGACAAATATGGGTACCTAAAACTTAATTTCCTTGATTGCGTGTGGCTCAAACAAAGTGAGTGCCAAGGAACCTGGTACATGGATAGCGGTCATGCCCGGACATATGACAGAAACAAGAAACAAAAAATGTCAAAATTCAAGAAAGTTAAAGGAGCAAAAGTCATATTTGGTGGAAATGAAGCTCCAGGTGAAATAAGAGGCATTGGATCTATCAAAAGGAACGGATTAGAAATCTCGGATGTTGCATATGTTGAAGGACTCAACTTCAACTTGTTAAGCATCACCAACTCGTGACAAGGGTTATAATGTTGGATTTAACATGGGTATATGCCAAATCAAGGATCTTGAAACGAATGAAGTTGTGTTGCAAGGATGCGACAAAAGAACATGTATGTAGTAGATTGGTCAACCGCTACACACAACACTTGTCTATTAGCAAAGAGCACAAATTTGAATCAAGTTGGTTTGTGGCACAAAAAAGTCGAGTCACCTAAACTTCAAAACGATTAAGAAGCTTGCACGAAGTAATCTTGTGGAAGGACTTCCGGACTCGATACAAGAAGGAGAGTATATGTGATGCATGTCGAAAGGAAAACAAATCAAATCTTCATTCAAAGAAAAGACATGTCCATCTTCAACAAGAGTATTGCATCCGCTACATATGGATCTATTTGGCCCAGTGGAACCCCAAAGATAAGCGGAAAGAAATACACCTTGGTGGTAGTAGATGACTACTCAAGATATACATGGACAATGTTCATGTGCAAGAAGAAAGAAACTCTACGAGAAAATACCACAATCGATGAAGAGGACTCAAAATGAGAAGAGCCAAACCATTATCAAAATAAGATCGGATGAGGAACCGAGTTTGTCAATGGAATAATAACTCGATTGTATTGAAAATGGTATTGGTCATGAACTATCGCAGCAAGGACTCCACATGAGAATGGAGTTGCGAGAAAGAAGGAAAGAACTCTCAAAGAAGCAAAGAAGGACCATGTTAGTCAAGCGGGGGTTACCAAAAAAAGATTTTGGGTCAAGCAATTAACTGACTTGCTACACTCAAAACAGATGTATGATAAGCGGACATAACCGACAAAGACTCCTATGAGATTTGGGTGGAAGAAAACCAAATGTTGCATATTTTAGAATATTTGGATGCAAATGTTTCATCCACAACAATGGCAAGGACAATCTAAAGGCTTTCGATGCTAAAGTCGATGAAGGTATCTTCTTGGGATACTCATTTGAAAGCAAAGCCTACAGAGCACTCAACAAAAGGACTATGGTTGCGAGAAGAATCCATTCATGTGGTATTCGATGAGCCAAATGTAAATAGAGAAGACATTGAAGAGTCGGTGATAAGTGAATCATCCAACCATACGTAAGAGTCCCTACGCCAAGTCAAGTTTGGAACTATTAACTCGGATGAAGATGAGATAGTGAATCTCAAAAACAGTGGAAAATTTGCAAACTAAGTGATTACGAGAGAGCGATCACAAAGAACACGCTAGACAATCGAACCCAGCTAATTTACTTCAACTCGATGTAAGATGGCCGAGAGACCATCCACGTAACTTTTCATTGGAGATATAAGAGAAGGTGTCAAAACGAGATCGTAACTCAACAAGAAGCTATGTTCACATGCTTTATCTCGCAAATAGAGCCCAAAGATGTGTTACAAGCATTGGACGACACACATTGGATTCAAGCTATGCAAGAAGAGTCAATCAGTTTGAAAGAAATAAAGTATGGGAATTAGTTCAAAGACCCACACATCAAAATGTTATTGGTACTAAATGGGTGTTCGTAAACAAGATGAACGAGGAAGGTTACGTGGTAAGAAACAAAGCATGACTAGTAGCCAAAGGATATTGCCAAGAAGAATGAATAGATTTTGATGAAACATTTGCTCTGTAGCAAGATTGGAAGCTATAAGGATGTTTCTTGCCTACGCACTCACAAGAATTTC
The DNA here is from genome assembly GCA_016081115.2 of Rehmannia glutinosa. Taxonomy (NCBI): domain Eukaryota; kingdom Viridiplantae; phylum Streptophyta; class Magnoliopsida; order Lamiales; family Orobanchaceae; genus Rehmannia; species Rehmannia glutinosa. The sequence goes on along the minus strand of CM071928.1, from coordinate 32,463,462 downwards.
ATTGTATATCAAATGGATGTAAAAAGTGCATTCCTAAATGGTTTATTGGAAGAAGAAGTGTATGTTGAACAACCTCCAGGATTTGAGCGGAAGACTCTTGGAGATAAGGTATACAAACTCAAGAAAGCCCTGTATGGATTGAAATAGGCACCTGTGAGCATGGTATGACACTTTGTCACAATTCCTAATCGAAAATGGATTCACAAAAGGAAAAGTAGATAGAACACTTTTTAATTCAAGACAAAAAGAGTATATCTTGCTTGTTCAAATATATGTGGATGACATCATTTTTGGATCCACAAACAAAGAGTCGTGTGAAAATTTTCAAACCTCATGCAAAGTAAATTTGAAATGAGCATGATGGGAGAGTCGACATTCTTCCTTGGACTCCAAGTGAAACAATGAAGGATGGAACGTTTATAAGTCAAACAAAATACACCAGAGACTTAATGAAGAAATTTGGTATGGAGGAGAAGTCTTCGTGAAAATACCAATGAATACATCATCAAAATTGACATGGATTAAAATGGTAAGCACTGTAGATCAAATAAGATACTGAGCACTTATTGGATCATTGCTCTATCTTACAAAGAAGCGAGGCCGGACATCACCTTTCTTTGTAGGTGTATGTGCAAGATTTCAATCTGCTCCAAAAGAGAGCCATATGACAAAGCCTAAGAGAATACCGAGATACTTGAAAGGAAGCCAAGAAGTTGGCTTATGGTATCCAAAGGAAGGTGGATTCAAGCTAATTGGCTATTCGGACTCGACTATATCTTTGGATGCGAGTTGACAGGAATAGCACCTCGTGCACATGTCAAATGCTAGGAAACAAAGTTGATTTCTGGTTTAGCAAGAAGCAAAATTCAATGGAGGAAATGGAAATTAAGTAAATCAAGGGAACAGTTCCAACGGCCCGAGTTTATAGAAGAAGAAGAGGAACTGTTAAACTTCCTTGGACTAACCACAAAACCGTTGTGATGAGTCAAGAAAGGATGAAGACAATAACGCACTCAAAGAAAAGAAATATCCTGCAGATCCTCAAGGACAAGGAGAAGGAAAGACAAAGCGAGTGTGCCGAAGCGAGGCACGTGAGAAGGCCAAAGATTTCAAAACCACCGCCCTATCTCCATACTTAAACCACACCGCTTTCTCTCAGAACACACACCCTCTCCTTGATGTTTTATCTCGATAAAACTGAAAAATGGCACCAACTTATGATGAGGATCCGAACTCTGGATTTGCATGGCACCTACGAAGAGTTACAAATGCAGCAAGCATTGCACGAATCTATGTGGAGGAGGTAATCCTTCACGAGCAAAGATTGATGGAGGGACCGGAGAGTCCTCCGAGGACACACGTTGATGAAATTGATCCAATGGGAGTGGTTCAAAGCAAATCGCCATAAAGTTGTTGTTAGGAGGCCGCCACCACTTCCATCAACTCACTCGGAAGAAGGCAATAAGGAGATGGCGATGCCAAAAACAAATCCTTCGGGATAGTGGGGACCCGGATATCAAGCCAACCCCTATTGAAGGTGTCTTACCACCGCCCCAATGGTGAACACTCAATAGAAACAGTAGGGAGTTTGGAGACAAGTGACCCCATTCCAAGTCACTCACTGGTGTGCGCCCACCGAGGGGGAACCTTCCCTCCACTGCAGCAAGGTCGGAGAATGCACTGAAGAGAAATGGCGCAGATGACTCCACAACGAATCCAGGAGGCGAAGTGGAGAAAGTACAACCACCAAACGAACAGCAAGTTGCCATCAACGAAGCTCGAGCAGGAGAGAGGCGATTGAGACTGTCTCACCGAGGTGTCAATCGCTCAAGAAGGCTAATGACGCGCTGATGCAAAATCGTCGAGGCACGAGGAAGGAATGAACAGGAGTTAACACTGGCGATGAAAGTGCAATCCATGGGGTTGAGACTCCAATGGATGCCACCACGAGAAAGACCCTAAGACATTGATGACATCGTCGAAAGGGAAGCCCAAGGCCTCACCAAAGATTTGAGACTCGTAGGAGGAAATGAAGGCCCACGGGAGGTTGAGACTTCCGGGGTAAAGAAGTAGAGAACATCCCTCCGCTATCATTGATCCATCCGAGAAAGAGATAAGCGCGCTTCATGATTCCCAAGATAATCCCGATGTAACTTTTCCGGGATCGGAAGGCGACGAAGAAGCCGAGTCATCCCCCGTGATAGATCCAAAAGACTCGGTGAGGATGTTCCCAAGATGAGCAAGTCTCGATCTCAAGACTACTCGTCAAACTTTCAATTTTGATGATGAGCCACCAATGGAAATATCATCATCGTCCGATGACGCTCGATAAGGCCGAGGACCAGTTCACTCAATTGGAGAAACCACGGGTGAGACCAACGAAGCCGTTGAGACAATGAGGCTCAAGCTACTCAAAGTCGGGTCCACTTCACAACGAGACCCACCTGGAGAACCAAACAGAGTCCACCGCGCAGTTCCCAAGTCGCAGCAGAGTTCGACCAAAAGGAACTTCCCGCGCACCGCTCATCATTGAACAAATTCTAGTTGGCGGTGATGAATCCTTTATAGAATCTTTTCCTTTTTCCCCGGAGGTACCCGACCTCCATGAAGAGTCGAGAAGAACGACAAGACGCTACCATAGACCAGCTCCTGTCATTTTCAGGTACCATCGTTCGGTGACTATGACTTTGACGCTGCGTGGCATCGATGATGCAACGGAAGAATCGGTGAAGTTCGCGAAGTGTTCAAGGCATTATTTTTCGAGATTGAACGAATGGAGAGGCACTAGACCTCTATGGACGTGCGATCGACAACAAAGATGCAAATCTTCTGCCGACTTGAGAGGCATCACGGTGAGGATCGGGAATGGTGGCAACAAAGAAGAAACAATGCGTGTGGAACAAGTTAGATACTTCAGGACATTGTTCAACAAGTCGGTATGGAGAGCCGAGAATGCCGATGCAAAAACGAAGTTGAGAGAACACATTGAGCACATGCATGAAGCTCACACTTTGCCGAGATAAGGTTGCTGCGTGAGCAAAATAAGAGTGATCTTGGCGTCTGGAAGCAAATATGGACAGAAAATTCAGCCTTCTCATTGCTGAAATGAAGCTAATCTCAAGCAGAGTCCAACGCTACTCGATCCGAATTTCAGATCGCATACTCCGCAGCAGACTCGAGACAAAACTCAGCTATCAAGAGCTCGACATCCCGCTTGCAAGTCTGTTTCAGGCGTTCCTCTCTCCTTTGATGATGCCAAAAAGGGGGAAGAGGAATACCTAAAGCGCAGGAGGGATCCGAAGTTGAGAAGGAGGACCAATTTGCGAAGGGAAAGTCGGTGAGGAAGTGTTGAAACAAAAGAAAGGAAAGCTTGTTGAGGGGGAAGGATCGACAAATGTGACCTTGATGATTGCACAAACCCCCAACAAGGTCTTGTCACTGACTAACATTATCAAGAAACTCCTCATGACTCCGCCACTCCAACACTCGCTATATCTATGGTCGAAAAGAGAAAAACAATTGAAGCAGGGATGAAGGAAGTGGAAGGAAGAATGGATGCCCGAGTTATGAACATCTTGAAAGAACATGGGAGGCATTCCAAAGAGACAGAGACACTTATGCCATCTCGATGTCGGGACAGAGCCACGATCGAGTTGATGAATTTAAAACGCTCGCATCTCGAAGGATACTTTGCAAATATGTCTATGGCTCAAGCTTGGGACTTGTACTAGGAAAAGGGTCTCACGTTATGTGAAGAAGCCGACAGCAGCGGCAGACACCGGGATCCTCTGCTTTGGTCACTCCGCCGGGTCACTCACCATTTGGAAAGAAGAAGATCCCCAAGACAATACACGCCCGCAGGTAGAGGAAAAAGTAGTGGTGGAGGAAGAGGTTTCATACCAGGCCTCGCCAAAAAATATTGAGTACATAGATCCAGGCAAGAAAGGAGGGATCTCTTTGGGTCGGTCTTGACCAAATAGCAAATTTGCAAGTGGATAAAAGTAATCCGAGTATGCGAAAAGAATAGAAGAAGAAAATAAGAGACAAACTCAGCTATGGGAGGAAAGACAAGAGAGATTAAGAAGAGATGAAGTCGCCGGAAGGCATATGAAAAAAGAAGAAGAAAGCGGTGACGATGAGAAAAAAGAAGAAGAGCGTAAGATCTTTGAACAAGATGAAAGAAGGAGACAAAAGAAGATGAAGTGTGAGTCTGTCCACCCCTTCATGCATTTTATCATGTAAATACATACTATGTAAAGTTCGTAATAATAAAGCTATAAATTCTTCATTTTTTTGTGTAGACAAATGTTTGCTCGATACACTTTGTATGTGATTGTGTAAAAGAACAAGAATGTCATGATCAATAAAAGGATTGATTCTACGCATACATTCTATGTAAATACACTATCTCAGTATGTATCTTTGCTATTTGCATTTTCGAATGATTTAAGTTTTGGCATCATCAAAAAGGGGGAAATTGTTAGGAAATTTATTGTTTAGATTTTGATGAATGCCATGTAAAACTTAGAATAGGAAGTTGGCACCCCATTCTTGTTGTAAAATGCATTGTAATAAATAGGGTGATCAAGCCGAGTTAAGTCGCCTACGCTCAAACATGTAAGAAGATAAATCGGAGAACTAGAAGGAAGACTCCGCGCGAGACAACTAAGTATGGCAAAGAAGAGTAGACGGGAACTCTATCTTGAAGAAGGTGAGATGCGGTGAGTGGAGTATCATCAAGTCAACTCAAGAAGAGCAAGTCTCAAGTTGAAGTGAAGAAGAGTCATCCATGATTGGAAGTCGACTCTAAGTCACCTGGGGAAAGCAAAGAAATGTAGTCAAGTCGAGATAACTGAAAAAGATCCATTGCACGTAAAATCTAGAGAATTACTTAAACAAGTAATATCTCCGTACTACCTTTCTCAAGTACTCGGCCCCTTAAGCGTGCAAAAGGAATTAACCAATGGGAAGCACTACACCGTGTCGAACTCGAAAAGCCGGAGAACAATTCATACAAGGAAATGGCAATTCCAAGGATCGCAACAAGACAAGCCAACGACGCAAATGACTTTCAAAAATAAGCCTATCTCTTCAACGGGCAAATTTTTGAAAGATCAATATAAAAAGCCGAGGAGTTTATTTGAGAAGTAGGGAATCAAGGAACTAAGAACGGACGTAACCAAAAACGTTCAAGCAATTATTAGAAAATCAAATATTCTCAATCCTCAAGCCTACACTACGAAGAACATCAATCCAACACTCACTGTGAAGGAAAGATAACTTCAATCGGTTGAAGAGGAAAATACTGAAAAATCAAGGGGTCTACACTCCACGAAGGATTGTAGGAAGGTTCGAGTGGTCGAACCAAGTCTTGAGCTTTTGGAGGGCTTCGTGATCAAATCCAAAGAGCTTGAGCAAGTGAGTCGTAGTAGCAAGGCAACTTGCCTGCGTGAAGAAGCTTAGTCGCACGAGAAGCCGGTGAGTGATCAAGGCGTCTCGATCGAGTCCCAAAGGATCAAGTCATTTGTGTGATCAAGACTTGTATCCGGGATCGTTATCACTTTGTATATCGATCAATACCTAGTGGATTCCTCCAGGAGTTGGAGAAGAGAGGAGTAGAAGAATTATCCCATCTTCGAACCTCTATTAAAAATTTATTGTGTCATTTACATTTCAAAGATTTTAATTCTGCATCTTAATTGTTTAAATCTTTGATAAATTTGCTATCCACTTGATAATTTCTAAGTACTAAACCAAGCACTAAATCCTTGCTTAATCAAACTTAAGGGTGTTAAGTCTTCCAATGAAAAACAAACCACGAGTTGAGTTAATTTAGACTTTCTAAAATTTGAGTTATTCCATCAAAACTCGGTTGAGTCCGTTGAGAGACTAACTCTACTGATTATCTAAATCATTTGTCCACCAAGGACACGGTGTGTAGTATCAACTCGAATATTTAAAAGGACTAAATCGAAAATTTGGTAAGGTTTATTCAACCCCCCCCTTCTAAACCTTACACGTACACCCCTTGGGACCTACATCGACCATCTCTAATCTTGAGATTTTTTGTTTTCTAGCATTTGGTCAAGACCATGGCTTATTCCATCATATCCTCTGTTCCATTGTGTCCGCCTATGGTCTTTTCATCCAAGAAAAATCTCCCTTCGTCCCTCTGTCAATTAGATTAAGTTGAAAAATCTTCCACCCTCCCCATATGGTCCATGTCTCTTAGGTGGTCCATATCAACGTGGCCTCATGTTGCGGTCTTCCATTGAAGTGGTACCCCCTCCCCTCCCCCGTTGTTCCTCCATGTGGTCTCCTCATGAAGCGGTCTCCCAAGAACTCTTCTTTGATGGCATCCTCATACATGGTGTCACATGTGGTGGTCCCAACTATGTCACATAAAGGTCTGGGATTCAGTGGTGTGGTCCCGCATTTGGTGGCCAACTCAACTATTATGGATTTTTTCGCCATATGATTAACCCCAACCTATCTAATTCAAAGAATTAATCCCAAGGCCCCTTATTTTTCAAAGGTGGTTACCGTACATCTAATCGCATTTGCCCCTATAAACAAAAGGGATTATTTTTTTGTTTCGATTGATGAAAATTTGTATCAACAACGGATTAGAGAATTTTCTTTTTCGCTAATTGGACGTGCGTTGCTTACTAAGAGTAGTAAACTATGGCCTTTATTACCTCTTTAAAAATGTCTTTCGAATTATGGCATATGAACAGGACTAACGGCATGATTGGTATACGGGAATGAGGCGGGAATGGAATGGACATTTCCAAACGATTCCCATTCACATGATTGGTATATTTTAAGATCGGGAATAGCCATTCCGCGGGAATGAGTATACCCATTTGCTATGGGATTAGTGATACCCTCCCACCCCCATGGTTTTACGTACTCCCAATCCTCCAGGAATAAGCTTATATTTTTATTTGACAAAAATATCCTCAATTATATTTTGTTTTGACAAAATTATCCTCATAAACTTATAAACCTAGATCTGCTACAAATCCTTTCTCCGTTAATCTTGTAACGTCATCTCACAAATATGCACTTCTCGCACTTCTCGTCTTCTTCCCAACCAGGTAATTTTTCTTCTCTTTTCTTCCTTTTCTTCTCTTTTTTGTCACAAATATATTGATTTTACAAAATTAAATTTCAGGTTGTCATAATTTACGAAATTAAATTTCTTTTGTACGAAGGACCTGGAACAGACGGGTTCTATTCATTACTTTTTGAGAAGATTTGGTTGTTGACGTGCAATTGTTCTTTTGTTTTTGAGCATTAGCTTGTAAGGCTATTAACTAGACTCGATTTTTAATCGAAATAGCATACAATTATCTTATGTTTGGTGTGTGTGATACTCTCTTTCTTTGCTTTTTACACTCCTTGGAAATTATTTGGGACGAGAATTATTTTTGGGATTGTGCCGACTTGTCGAATTTTGCTAGTCCTAGAGATTCTTAAGTTTAATTAGAATGGATATGGGAGAGAAAAGAATTTGATTTTACTTTGTTTTTCAGATCTTGTTTTCATTGCAAAAATTTTATTTTGGACCTTAGGTTTTAGTAACCATAAAAGTTTGCAATTGTATACCTTTGATTAAGTGTAGATGGTCCAGGTTTTGGTTTATTTTGCCCTGTGCTATTGATGAAGTGTAGATTAAGATAGACAAATTTTGCAACATGAGATGAAACGGGTTACGGGAACTAATATAGGCGGGGATTTTAGAACAGTGAAAAAAATATAGGATCATTTTGTAACCCAATTGGAACATAAATATTGATCCTTTGAATTAAAGTTAGAAAGAAAAAGAGCACAAATAAAATCTCGGATTTGCAAGGCTGAACCATATCACTCACAACTCACAAGTCGCAGTAAATCTCAACATAAATATAGAAATGATCTTCTTTTCATGGTTTCTCTTGCAGATCTAACAAAACCCACAAGTCAAGAAATCTCAACATAAATATAGAAAAGACTCTCCCAACACCAAAAAAGATAATTTGCTTTTCTCTCTTTCCTCTATCATCAACCCCTCACCAAAGCATAGCAAATTAAAGATTGAATTTTTAGCCTTAATTCCTAATGTCAATTTGGCCTCAGATTTATTTTCACTTTCTTATTGATCCTTTTGATTACTTATGTAATTATGTAATTTGTTGATTGTTAATCCTAGCGATGGACTAATGGCTTGAGCGGTCTGATTTATATTTTTTTATTATATTTGCAGTTATGGCAAGATTAAGTTTAGCAACAAGAAAATTAGCAAGGAGAAAAAAATACATAGCAATGTTGTCATATTGGTTGAGCATAATGCAATTAGTAAATGGTTTTGGCTTATTGTTCTTAATTTAATAAAATATTATAACAAACCTACTAGTATAAGACCAGTGTATCAATATAATTTTTATGAGAGGAGAAAGTATATTCAAAAAATAATATATGCGAGTGATAGTACATACAAAAACGTAACGAGAATGAATAGGCAAGCCTTTGTTCGCTTATGCTCTAGACTTGAAGCAATCGGAATAGTATCTTCAACCAAAAATATGTTATTAGATGAACAAGTTGCTATGACAAAGGCATATTTTGGCTCATCACCAAAAGCAAGAGAATTATAAATGTGAATTTTGAACGTCCGGAAACAATTAGTAGGCACTTTAGACAGGTCATAAATGCTATTATTAGAATTCAAGAGAATTACTTAAAAACCCGAGGCAAGCGTGCAGATAATTCTACGCATTTACGATGGAAATAGTTCAAGGTATGTTATTTAATTTATAAATAAAATAATTTATAATATAACAAATGTAATTATTCCAATCTTATCACAATAAGGGTGCTTAGAGCTCTAGATGGTACCCATATCAAGGTTCGAGTGCTGCAGAAGACAAACCTCGATATCGAACGCGTAAAAATGAAATTGCTACAAATGTATTAGGAGTGTGCTCCCAAGATATGCAATTTATCTATGTATTACCAGGATGGGAAGGATCAACGGTGATGGTAGAGTATTAAGAGATGCAATAAGTAGGAGAAATGGGTTAGTGGTTCCTCGTGGTAAGATTCATAAATCTTAATATATATATATATATATATATATATATAAATAAATATCATATGAATAGCTTAAACTAACTCATGATTATTAAATAATTTCAAAGGTACATATTATCTTGTGGACGCTGGGTATACAAATGGTGAAGGGTTTCTTGCACCATTTCGAGGTCAAAGATATCATTTGAATGATTGGAGCGATAGACACCAACCTACCACTGCCGAAGAATTCTTTAATATGAAGCATTCTTCTGCTAGAAACATAATAGAGAGGTTGTTTGGCTTGATAAAGAGTCGTTGGGGAATCCTGAGAAGCTCTTCATACTATCCAATAAAAATTCAAAATCGCATCATCATGACATGCTGTTTACTTCACAATTATATAAGGCAAGAAATGGGTGGCTATGATGATGATGATGATAATATACAAGATGAAGAAGGAGGGCAACACCAAAATAATAATGAAGTTGATGAGGATGAAGAACATGTTACTACGATTGAACCTTCTAATGAATGGACAACTTTTAGAAAAGATATTGCAACTGACATGTTCAACACTTGGAGAGCTCATAGAAATTCTAGATAACTTCTTGTGTTTTTCAGTCAAAAGTGTTTAATTTAATATTTTATTGATGATTCTTATATTATTTTTGTAAATGAAAGTTGATTGGTGAACTTAAATAACATGGATGTTCTGACAGTTTTTTTTTTATGATTGTTATTGATTTAGTTCTTTTATGCCTGTAGTTTAAACTGATCATGTCATAACATTTTTTAAATATTTGTATTGATCTAATTATTATTTATTGTCATCTGTATATCAATATTTGTGTTCTAAAGAATGGAAACAACGCAAGATGCAAGAGGTCGTGGTAAGAACAAGAGAAAATGGAAGCATGAGGAAGACATGAAGCTTGTTGAGACACTTCTTGACATGGTGAATCTTGGCATGTATAAAGCTGAAAATGGTTTTAAACCTGGCTACTTGAACTATGTTGAAGACAAGATGCAAACCTCTTTGCCTAACTCTGGTCTAAAGGCTAAACCACATATTGAGTCAAGAATTAAGACTTTAAAGAGAGATTTTCATATTGTGTATGACATGCTAAATGGCCCCAATACAAGTGGTTTTGGTATGGATCCGATCAAGAAATGTATTACAGCTGAAAAGGCTGTATGGGATTCATATCTTCAGGTTTGCATATATCTAGTTAAATATATGTTCATGTTAAATATAATATAATTATATGGAAAACTTATATTGAGGTTTAATTTTTTGCAGAGTCATCCTACACATGCAAGTTGGCAAAACAAACCATTCCCATTTTATGATGATTTAATTACTATTTTTGGAAAAGATCGCAACAGAATAAATCTTCAAGGTCCTACTGATATGATGGAGGAGATACAAAGAGAAGAAGTCAACAATGACACTAATAATGGTGTTGAGCCAACAAATGGAGATGGTCTTGACGACTTAGATGCTACTATTTCATTTTCTCCTTTGCAATCTCCAAGATCTGATGTGAGTCACAATCAAAAGAAAAGAAAGAGAAGTGTTGATAACTTGACGATTATGGCAGATATCAAAGAAGCAGCTTCAATTATTGGAAGTGAAATTGCAAAAGCTAGTCAAGTTTTTGGAAAAGCTATTGGAGTTGATTTGAAATTTTAAAAGAGACAAAATATTGATTCCGAGATAAGGAAGATCCCCAATCTTACTATAGGGGAAATTATCAAAGCGGTGTGCCATATAGCTCAGTCACATGAGTTAACCGATGTATTTTTTAGCATGACTGAAGAAGGTAGAGAGCAGTTAGTTAAAGCTATTCTACGTGGTGATATTTGAAATTTTTCTCTCTACATAAGTATTTATAATAGATTGTTAATTATTAAAAATATTGCAGCTCTTTAATTTTTGGCAAATGAGACATTGATAAATGTGTTGGTTATTTAACTATTTAATTAGACTCTTTTGGTTGTTATGGCTTGTATCTTTATTTTCCTACAATTTGTAATTATCCTTTAGCTTATAATATCATGACGTCCCAATTTGTAAAATTTAATTTTTTTTTTGGAAGAACGTGCTCGAGATCCACTTGGAGATGCTCGAAGCAAAGTTCAAGAGGAGATTAGCCGTGAATTTAATGAAAAAGCTAATAATACAAATTGTTAAATCAACTAAATAAGTTTTTGTACTTTTTTAAAGATTATTAATAATTTAATGAAAAAGTTAATAAAACTTTGAATAAAGTTAGAAATACGATTAAAACAATTTTTTACAAAATTTTAGTAAAGGGTAATTTTGTCATTGAAAAAATTTCATAACATTCCCATCGTTTTTTTAACTTACCAATCATGAGATTGGAATCAAATCGGGATTAACTATTCCATTCCTTTCTCATTCCTTGTTCATACCAATCATAAAAAAATGTATACTTGTATCATTCCATTCTCTTTGTTATTCCATTCCTAAACTCATTCCATTACCACATAATTCCATTCCATCATACCAATAATGCCGTAAAATTAATTCCCTTAGGAAAGGGCTACTTTTGTATTAAATTTTTGAATGCTATGGATCGTACCCGGGCACAATCCCGAGCTTCTTGGGCTATTACTTCGGGTTCTATTAGATTATCTCCATGGGTTTCAGATTTTAATCCATATAAAGCTAATACGTCCATTGCCAGTGTTTGGGCTCGTATTTTTGAGTTAAGTATTGAGTACTGGCACCCTAAAATTTTCATGGGTATTGCTAAAGTTGTCGGCACATCGGTTCAGATTGATGAACGCTCATTGAATGGCTCTCTTGGCTATTTTTTCCGATTTTTGGTGGATATTGATTTAGCTAAGTCGCTTCCAGATTACGTTATGCTAGAACATGTGGCGCACTGTGCATTTGTTTCCTTAAGCTATGAGTAACTCCCTGAATTTTGTGTTAATTGTCGTATTACGGGTCATAGTTCTGCTTCTTTCCGTCGTATGGTGCCTCCTGCTACTCACAAAGATCAGTTTGCTCGTGCTTTCTCTCAACGGGGGAGATCCAGAGTTCGAAAGGAATATCATCCAGTCTATTCTTCCTCGGACAAGGGTAAAGTCGTTAATAACTTAATGGAAGAAATGGTTTCACCAAAGCATGTTGGTTCTCCATCCACTGCTATTGTTCCTAAGCCAAATGGTGTTACTTTGGGGAGTTCTTTTGTGGATTTAAAGGATGTGATGATTTAAATATCGCAATGACCAAGATAAAGCCATTGTTGTTCCTAATTCTGTGGAGGATACTTTGGTTTCTACGAACGTGCACGTTGCTACTAAACAACAACTTCTTCGTGATGTGAATCAAGGACCGAGTCCTCATGTAGGTCCCAAGGGGTGTGAGTAAGGTTTAGAAGGGGGGTTTGAATAAACCTTACCAACTTTTCGATTTTAGTCCTTTTAAAATAATACAGAGTTAAATACACAGCTAAGTCCTTGAGGGACAGCTAAGTTAGTTAACCAGCAGAGTTATCCACTCAACAGACTCGATTGAGCTATTTATAGAATAACTCAGCTGTTTAGTCTAAACCTTAACTTGGCTGTGATGAGATTTTATTGGAAGACTTAACACCCTTGAATTTGGTTTAAGTTTGTTTTAACTCTTGGTTTTAGCACTTTGTTAATTATCAGTTAGAATGCAAATTATCAGCAGATATAAAGTGATATGCAGAAAGTAAATGCTGAAATGTAAATGACACAATAAATTTTATAGAGGTTCGAAGATGGGGTAATTATTCTACTCCTCTCTTCTCCAACTCCTGGATGAATCCACTAAGTATTGATCAGAGTACAAAGTGGTTATCATCCAGATACAAGTCTTGATCACGCGGTGACTTGATCCTTTGGGACTCGATCGGAGATGCCTTGATCACACACGGTGGCTTCTCATCCTACTCGCCTTCTTCGTGGTGTGCTTTGCCTTGCTACTTGACTCACTTGCTCAAACTTCTTGGATTTGATCACGAAGCCCTCTAATAACTTGAGACTGGTTCGATCTTGAACCTTTCTACAATCCTCCTTGAAATGTAGACCCTTTTTTATTCTTCAAAAGTTTCCTCTTCAACAGTTTGAAGTTGTCTTTCCTTCACAGCTTGGTCTTGGATCGATTTCCTTCGAAGTTTAGGCTTGAGGATTTACTTGAATAACTTGTGAATTTTTTGCAGGTTACAGTTCGAATGTTAGCTTGAATGTTCGTGGTTCATGTAACCCTGTCTCAAAGTCATTCCTCAGCCTTTTATAGTGAACTTTCAAAAATCTGCCCGTTGAAGAGATAGGCTGATTTTCAAAAGTCACTTGTGTTCGTTGGCTTGTCTTGTTGCAGTCCTTGATGTTGACATTTCCTCCTGTTAAATGTCTTGCAGTCTTCTAGGTTCTGACACAAGGTGCAGTGCTTCCCATTGGTTTATTCCTTTTTTCACGCTTATGGGACTGAGCACTTTAAGATATGGCAGCATGGAAGTATTACTTGTTTAGGTAATATTCTTGACTTCTCTGCAACGGATTCTTTTCAGTTGTCTTGACTTGACTGCCTTTTTCCCCAGGTGACTTGATTCTGCTCCAATGATTGAAAGAGTCATCCGTCACTTCAACTTGACTTGGCTTCTTGAGTTGACTTGACTAACACTTCACACAGCTGAATCCAGCTGATACTCCTTCAGTCGGGTTCTAGACATCTCCTTCTTGCCATACTCAGCTGCTTCACAGCGGAGTCTTCATTTTAGCTTTCAGTTGACTTCTTGCATATTCAGGCATAGCTGACTTGACTCAGCTCGTATAGCCCTATCTAATACAATGCAATTTACAAAGAAAATGGGGTGCCAACTTTCTAGTCTAAGTTTTACATGGCATTCATCAAAATCTAATAAATAAATTTCCCAACTGTGACAGAGTCACTGGAAGTTTGCTGATTATGTCAGCTGTGACAAGTCCTTATTGAGGGGTTCTAGCAACCATTAAAGTCATGTCTTTCGAACCTTCCCCCTCAACTGATTTTCCTTTTTCTTTCTTCTGTTCTTCAGCTATCTTCTCCTTCACAGTTGCGTCCTTCTTCTCAGCTGCGGACCCTTTCAACATCTTTAGGTATTCCTCTTCCCCCTTTTTGGCATCATCAAAGGAGAGAGGAACCCCTGGGAACATACCAGCAAGCATGAAATCTAGGCGGCTGATAGCTGAGTTCTGCTTGGATTCTCACGTGGAGTATCTTTGTCGAAATTCTCGAGCGGGTGACTTTTGATTGGCTGTCACCAACTTCATTTCACCATTAGAAGGCTGAATTTTTTCATTCATATTCTCCTCTACGCGCAGAAGTTCTTTTCGATGAAATTCTCGCAGCAGTTCCATTTCAGTGGTATGAGAGGCATGCATCCTATCAATATTTTCTTGCATCCTCTTTTTCATGTCAGCATTATCGGCGCTCCGGATCAACATTTTATTGTACAATGCTTTGAAGTATCGAACTTGTTCCACACGCATTGTTTGCTGTTGTTGCCACCATTCACGGATCCTGACTATGATTCCACGCAGATCGGCCATAAGATTAGCATCTCTGTTATCCAGGCGCATATCCAATGAGGCCTGGTGCCTTTCCATCTTTTCTATCTCTGCAAAAATCGCCTTGAAGACTTCTCGAACCTCAGTTGTTACCTCCGTCTCAGTTGGCGGCCAAGCAGCATCAAAGTCAAAGTTTGCTGGGACGATGGTATCTGTGGGAATGACCGGATCATGTTTGTGAAAACGTCTTTGATCTCTAACAAATTCTGCATCAAGATCAGACAGTTCTAGTGAGAAGGGGAACGTTTGTTCAAACGCATCATCACGGACATATAGGGAATATGTTCAACGGTGACTTGTGGTCGTGATGTGCTCGGTTGAGTCGAATCGCTGCGGCGTTGGGAGCCCGCGCAGATTGGATCGTGATTCATTTGGGGTCTTTTGTGGTATGGACCACTGGCCGAGCCTCAGCTGTCTCAACAACTTCGTCGGTCTCAGCTGGTTTTTCCATGTGAGTTGTCTGTTCATCAGCCGTATCAGTAGCGTCATCGGAAGATGATGAGATTTCAAGCGGTGGCTAATCATCGAAAGTGAATGTTTGATGAGTAGCCTTGAGATCCGACTTACTCGTGCTTGGGAGAACATCCTCGGTGAGTCTTTTGGATTCGCAATGGGGATGACTCACCTTCTTCTTCACCTTCGGATCCGAGAAAGGTTACATCGGGGTTATCCTGGGAATCATGAAGTGCACTTATCTCCTTCTCAGATGCATCGATGATAACGGGAGGGATGTTCTGTGCTTCTGCCTCTTTACCCCGGGAAGTCTCAACCTCCCGTAGGCCTTGATACCTCCTGCAGTCTCAAGCTGCGGCAAGGCCTGGACATTCCCTTCGGCTGCACTGTTTGTCTTAGGGTCTTCTATGGTGGCATCCACAGGAGTCTCAAACTGATTTAGCTGTCTTAGGGACTTTCATTGCCCAGAGTGTTAACTCCCAGGGCAGATCCATCATGTGCCTCGACTGCATCAGCAGCGTCCATAGCTTTGCAGAAAGAGGTTGGCACTTTAGCCGAGATAGTCTCAACTGTCCGAGCTTCGTCAGTGACAACTTGCTGTGTTTCTGTTTGTTTATCCTTCTCCACTTCGCCTCCTAGATTTGTTGTGGAGTCATCTGCAGCAACCTCTGACCTAGCTACAGTGGAGGGAGTTTCCCCCTCAGCTGGTACACCAGCTGAGTGACTTGGATTGGGGTCACTCTTCTCCAAACTCCCGGCTGTTTCCTGTGAGTGTTCAACCATTGGGGCAGGTTGTAAGATACCTTCAGTAGGGATTGGCTCGACTTGGGTTCCCAAGTTCCCAGTTTCATCGCCAGGTCCCCTTACCCATCCTCCGAGTGAGCTGGGGAAGTGGTTGCAATAATGACAGTGGCAATCTGTTGTACCACTCCCAATGGTCGATCTCCAGCTGGGATTTGGAAGACTCTCCTGGTCCTTCCATCAGTTGTTGCTCATGCATCATCCTGGATTCCCGCATGGCTTGCTGCATTTCCAATTTTTCTGTATCAGCAGCTGGGTCCAGGTCTTCATCACTCCCTGAAAAGGCATCGAAGTGAGGGTGGGAGTGATCAGTGGTTCCAGTGAAAGGACAGATGTTGGCCTTCTCACGAGCTTCGGCTTCTTCTGCCAACCTTTCCTTCTCTTTTTCTTTGAAGATATTCAAGATATCTATGCAGTTTTCTTCATCCAGTTCCTGGACCACTGTGGTCAATCCGAGGAAATTCATCAGTTCTTCCTCTTCTTTAATAAATTCAGGTCTTTGGAATTGTTCCCTTGAGTGACTTAGCTTCCACTTCCTCCATTCTCGCAGACGGTTTTGGATGTCTGGATATGGTGGAGATAGCATGATCACATCATCGTCATCATCTTCCTGCTGTACTTCTTTCTCAGGAATGGAGGGTAGCAAAGCTTGCTGCTCTTCACCCTCAGCAGCGTCTGTCGCAGGCAGGGACATCGTCCTGTCAACAGGAGATTCAACTGTCTTAGCTGCCTCTAGTTCCTCAGCTGTCTTGTCCACAGCTGGGTCTTCGACTTGCCTCTGCTGATCGGCCTCAGCAGACTTGGCTGTTTCATCTATTATTTCTGGAGACTCTACTTCTCCAGCTGTATCAGCGATCTGCTCCAGCTGAGTGGCAGACTCAGCTATTTTCTCCAGCTCTGAACGCTTGTAAAGTCTTCTTCTTTTGGTCCTTACCAGAGGAACTTCTGGTTCGGATACAGTTTCCTCAGAGTCCTGGGCGGCGGGGGCCGGTGCTACTTTTTTTTCTGAGGAGCTGGCTTTCTTGGCTTGTCAGTCCTCTTCTTCTTGACAACGGGATAAGGTATTTGAGGTTCCTTCTTCGCTGTAGCTGCAGGGGCAGGAGACACGGCTGCAGGGGCAGGTGACTCGGCTGCGGGGCAGTGCGATTGTTTTCTTTTTTTTTCGCCGATTTGGGGCAAAGAGCGTGATCTTCTTTCACTGCATGGGCAGCTTTCTTCTTTGGAGGGGAGGCAACAATTGTTTCCTCGGGGTCAGCTGATTCCCCCTCACTAGTATCTACTCTCTTGGCATAAGCTCTCTTCTGAGCTCCCGAGAGATTCGATCGGAACATCTTCTTGTTGACATGGAACGCCTTTCCATGTCAGAGTGGAACGCCTTTCACCTCCATCAACCGGCCAATTACAAGGCCATACCCCAGGGATCCTCCAAACGACCCGTCATTCTTGAAGGACTTATTACCAACATTCTCGCGTAGTAGAGTCTGAGACGTAGACGAATTCGCGCCGTTTACTTTCTTCTCCTCCATGATCGCAGCCATAACGATCAGCTTGGTTTTGGACAGCTGATTAAAGCTTCCAAATTTGATGTCTACACACTTGGCAAAAATATCCAGCAACTTATGGTAATATTCCTTCAAAGACTTCTTTATGCATTGTATAGACAACTTTAGCAGCACACTCTGGTTTGGCTACTTCTTTCCATGCAGCAGCCAGGTTTACATCGGCCTCATAGATCTCCGGCACTCCTTTCGCCGATAGCAAACAGTGCTCCGCTAAATCCTTGGCAGTGATTGTAAATTCCTTCCCATGAACAGAAGACTTGATGCCCTCGTCATGAACTTTAGCGTTCACATAGAACTGGGCGACCTCTTCCATATACGTCATCTGAAACTCCATCGTGAGAAAGGGTTTCAGTCCAGATTTCTCCACTTTCTCAGCTATCTTCTTCACAAGGGTTTCATCGGACCCCTGTTTGATCATCCCTTTGAAATCCACGGTAGAACCAGTATGGATTTGCTTTCCCAACTTAGTGAAATCATAAGTAGTTGCCATTTCAGTGATTTTTACCGAACGAAACTCTAGAAATGTGCCTTAAAGATTGATAGGGTTTTGAGAGAAAAAATAGCGTCTTTGCTTTTGGAGAGATGAACAGTTTTAGTGTAGTGTGAGAGAGAAGCTGAACAAAATGGTATATGTATGGGTTATGAAAGGTCGTGCATACGGTTTTTGAAATTTGATCGAGATCAACGGCTCAGATTTAGCACGCCGATCAGCATTTAATTGCTCGCATTTAATGCGGCAGCATTTATATCCAATCATATTCTTTGTCGTGCAGCTTTTCACTGTACCAGTCATTATTACGTTGACGTCATCCTTAAAACTTTCCTGCTTAATAAAAACAACTGCGTTTTTGTCACTTAGCTCATAAATGACTCAGCTTACTGTTAGATAAATGTTTTTATCAAGATTTTGATGATTTTGTTTAAATGAGTTTTTATACCAAAACAATGTTTTTATATGTTGTCTAAATACTCCTAAATGATTTAAAATATTTTTACTGATTTTTGGAGTATTACTTAGAGTTTTTAAATTGATTAAAATTGGACAACACTTTTGATGATTTTGTTTATATTGGTTTTTACACCAAAAACAATGTTTGTAAATGTTGTCCAAATACTCCCAATTGATTTAAAATAGTTTTACTAATTTTTTGGAGTATTTCTTGAAGTTTATTTTTGAAAAAAATCGGACAACATTTCAAAGGGGAGGTCGACAGTGCCGCCCAAAGTGGTCGGCCGGGTACTCAAGATAAGAAAACTCAAAGAACATGCGCAGGCTTAAAAAAAAAGAGGAGGGGACCGGTCCAGGGGAAGGCCGACCGGTCGCACCCCTGGGCGTCCGGTCGACCCCCCCTCCGACCGGTCGCACCCCCGCAACCCTACCGGATCGCACTATTTTTTTTTTCAAACGGTCGAAATCTTCAACAGGGCAACCGGTCGCCCTATGATATTTTGTGACAGCAAAATGATGTTGTTTGAATTCTTTGACAGCAAGATTTACTTTTCAATTTTGTACAATATTTCTACATCTTGTGATCTTCTTTTTGTAGACAAAAGTGAAGATAGAGAAGCCTATGTTGGGAGCCTATGTTGGTGAAGACTTCCCTATAAATAGAGGATGAATTGAAGACACAAAAAAAAAAAAAAACAACACAAGCAATCAAACAACAAGAAAATCTGCAAATTTCCAAGCCTTCATATTCAACACTCTTGTTGTATTTATAGCCTAAGTATTTCATTTTCACATCTTGAGGTCTAGGCTTTATTTCTTGATTACACTTGCACTCAAATTGTAATATTCATTATTGAGTTGTAATCTTGATTTTTGTCATCATTCAACACAAGACATCCTTGTGAGTATTCTTGTGGAAAGAATACATTTGGGTGATCTAGGTGATAGGTGTTTCAAGAGTGTGGTGCTCTTGAGGTGTTGAAGAATTTGGTATTCTTCAAGATTGAAGATTGTGGTGATCTTCAAAGGTGCCGTTGAAGGAAGATTGTGGTAATCTTCAAAGGGAGATTGTGCTAATCTCCAAAGGTGGTGTTGAAGAAGAGTGTGGTGCTCTTCAAGGTGTTGTAAGTTGAATTTGTATTAATTGTGGTAATTAATAAAATTCTTTTTCTTTTTGAAATCCATCCCGGATATACTGGGGTGGTAGAGGATTAGGCCCTAGGTGGGTTGAACCTCTTTAAATCGACGCGTGTTGTTTACTTCCCGCACCTTTATTATTGTCTTGGCGTAATTGTTTCGAAAAAGAGGGCAAAATCGAAAAGATGGAGATAATCTATTCACCCCCCCCCTCCAGATTATCGTAGCCGCTTGGACTTACAAGTGGTATCAGAGCCAAACTCTTTGGCAAGCTCGTTCCACGTCGCGAGTAAAGAGGAACGATCATCGGCTACGAACGAAGTCTACCTTACCGGCGCCTCCACCACCAAGCCACCACTATTCGATTCCAAAAATTTTACATTTTGGAAAGAAAGAATGGAATGCTATCTACAAAGTTACGGGTTCGATATTTGGAACACGGTCGTAAATGAAGAATCCATTCCAATGATGGACACACTACACAAAGGCCTCAAAGAGCTCAATGATGAAGAGAAGAAAAGCATCTCCTTAAATGGTAAAGCTCTTAATATTATTTATTGTTCACTTACCATTTTGGAATATGATCATCTTGTAGGAATTAAATCGGCTCATGAAGTATGGAGAAAATTAGAAGAAGTATATGCAAATGAAAGGAGCCACTCAAAAGCATCTACTTCTCAAATGGATACAAACCCAACATGGGATGAGCTTCCTACAACTTCCGACGTCGATGAAAACGAACGATGTCTTATGGGCTTCGAAGAAGAAAACGAGGTAAGTTCTAAACCCTCCATTTCTTATGATAATGAATTACAAAATGATTATAGTGATTTGCAAAATGATTTTGATGAACTTCAAAATGAATTCCAAAGCTTACTTGTTAAATACAAAAATTTGAAAAAGGAATTCAATATTTTGAAAATTGATAAGGATAATTTATTTTCCTCTTATGAATAACTTTCATGTGATCACACCACCACACTTGACAAGGTTAGAAACCTTGAAAAAGAAAATAGTACTCTTGTTGAGGATATTATTTGCATGAAAAATGATTTATCAAAATCCAACTTGAGTACCGATAAAATGACCGATATTATTAATGTTCATAGTTGTGATAAATTGAAACAAGGACTTGATCATAAGCCTAATGTTGTTAATCATATGAAAAGGAATCAAGTCTATAAGCATGTTGGTCATTATGCTCCTAGAATTATTACTTGCTTTTATTGCGGTAAAAAGGGTCATACGGTTAATACTTGTCGGGCTAGAAATAGCTCTAATTTGTATTGGAGACCTAAAAATCTCAAAGCTAATCTCCAAGGACCCAAACACTTGAGGGTACCACAAAATAATGTCATATTAGGTACCCGGCGTAATAATAAAGGAAAATTCATACCGCCAAGAAGATATCAAATGCCCGTGTCATTTGATCAAAGGAGAATACACCATCACGATAAATTTCCAAGAAGAGGATATAATCAAAAATGGGAAGTACACAATCCTTGGAAATGGCAAAGTCATCATCAACAAGATGATTCTCAAAGAGGAAGACACCATCAAAAATGGGAAGGACAAAACTCGAGAAATGGGCAAAATTGGAGAAGACATCATATATATATTTGTGTTTTTAAAATATTTTGAAAAGGAGACCTTGTATGATGCTTATATAAACTCTTGTGCATTTACTATGACAAAAAATTTGATTTATTATCTCTTGTGGATTTATATAGCATAAGCATACTTGTGATATACCTTATTGCTTTAGCCTACACCTCCATTACTATGTTTTGTGCTAGTCTTGTTTTAAGAATTGTGTAGGATTCATGTATCCTCACCAATGGCTATTTATGTCATAATGTGTTAAGAGGACCATAAACTATCGATGTACGCTTTGGTATTCATCTTATAGACTCGATATTATGTTTGCCATATGCCTATGTGCTTGTGTTTCAAGATATTTCATAGTATTTCACATAAGTGCCATTAAGAAGATGTTTTGATTTTTGAAAGGCATTATTTGACTTAGCTTGTTTTATCCGAGATTAGTAAGGGATTATACTTTATTTTGATAAGACATTTGATTTTTATTCCTCTCTTAGTTATGCATTTTATTGCTCATATAAATGTTATTATTCTTGGTTGCTTTGTCAAAGCTCTTGATCATATGCTTCTTATAAATGAGGTCTTAACTATATGCTCTCGGATTTTCAAATTTCAAAAGAGGCCTTATATAGCTTTCTATAAGCATATTTGAACTTGCATGTTTTTATTGAACTCTTGATGATTTTTCCTAAAGCATAGTATGCATTTCTTGCTTCATGGTCTATATATATAGTGTCTATTTCTACTATGCTCTTATGCAAGATATTGTGTGATTAATGATTGAGGCATGTTTTTACACTTGAGCTATTTTTTTAAGTGATGCCGTTAATGAGTTTGTTAAGTTGTGTAGAAATGAAGTACTCCAAATATTAGCTACCTCGAAATATTTGGATGTAAATGTTCTATTATGAACACCTTAGATCAATTGGATGCCCTATAATGATAGTGATGAAGAAGACAAAAAGGGTATTTCGGAACAAACTCGATGACCAAGGAAACATTGGTCAAACTAAGGCGAGGTTAGTTGCTCTAAGGTATTTTCAAGAAGAAGGTAATTTTGATGTAACATTTGCACTCATAGCACATTTTGTAGCTATTTGCATTTTACTTGCCCATTCTTGTTTTAAGAAAATTTCAAGCTTTACCAAATGGATGTTAAATCCAAATTTCTAAATGGTTTTATTCTAGATGAAGTCTATATAAAACAACCTCCGGGGTTTAAAATTTTCTAGGCCAAATGATTGTTTTTAAAGGCCTTGTATGGTTTAAAACAAGTACCCCGTGTATGGTATGATAGACTTAGCTATTTTTGCTAAATGATTTTACAAAAGGTAAAGTTGATACTACTTTTTTTGTTTTTAAAAAAAGGGCAAGATTGTTTACTTGTGCATATTTATGAGAATATTTTTGGTACTACTAATGAATATTTGTGCAAGATATATTTTTCCAAGTTGATGCAAGGTGTACTTGAAATGAGCATGATGGGGGAGCTCAATTTCTTGCTTGGACTTCAAATTATTCAATGTCAAGTAGATGGTTATATTTCAAAAGAACTCTTGAAGGAGTTAGGCATTGAAGAAGGAAGAATCATCTCAACCTCTATGGCTACCAATGAAGAAATTGACAAAAGGTTGAAGTAGGCATATTGATTGACAAACAAATTCGAGGTATGTTTTCTTGTAGTATTCCCATAGACTCGACATTTTATATGCCTTATGTCTATATGCTCGATTTCAAAAACTATCCCAATGAATCTCATTAAAGTACCGTTAAAAGAAATTTTCAAATATTTAAAAGGCACTTCTTCTTATGACTTGTTGTATCTAAAGTAGTAAAACGTTCTTATTTTTCAGGGATAACAAGTTCGGTGTTAACAATTTCTCAAAATATGGTTCGTCATAATCGAACTAAACATATTGAGATTTGATATTTTTTAAGGGATTGCATTTTTTAACAAAAACTTGAGATGTGTTTAATTCGTCTCAAAGTTAACTCGCGGACATTTGTTCATTTTGCCGAGTCTTTTTACCTCGATTTGAGCTTGATTATGACATAATGTATATTGAATGAGGTCTACGTTTGCATTTTGCACGTCTTTAAAACTTAGGGGCGAAAAATCGGATTTTTGGATCAAACTTGAATTTGCAAAAAAAGAAGCGTTAGGCTGCCAGGGCAAGGTCGACGGCCGCCCACTGTTCGGCCGATGGCCGCCCAAGCCCCTTGACCGGTCGCCCAATGTGATTTCTTGGCTTAAATCGTCTCTGTTCTTTTACTTAGCCATTTTGGCGCTTTCAACTCTATTTTCGTCCCCATTGCAAATTTCACACACAATTCACTTCAAATGAGTTTTGATGCATGAATTATATATTTTGGGGACTACCTAGCTCGGTTATCATCATTGATGCTCATATTTACCAATTAAATGGTAAGAATTCTACTTCCTTAATCTCAATTGGGTTGAACCCTTGAGAACTTGGCCTATACGTACTATCTTGATAAAATTAGTATATGTTTGTGATGAGCTTATTGATTGTTGATGAATGATATTTATTAAATTGCATTTGGTGATGAAAAACTTGGCTTGATTTCATTTACAAGGGCTATATATATTCTTTTCAATTTTTGACGCCCGCCAAGTGTTCGACAAAATGTTTCAATGAAAAATTCATCACTTACATGAGTCTCTCGATTTGAAAAGTCTTATAAGTTTATAGAGATCATGTTTTATCAATCTAATGAGCTTTTGCAAATCAATTGATCAACTTTTCCTTTTATTTGGAATTTAAGCTTCAATTTTCAAAAAGCTCGATAAATCGATAAATTTGCGCACTTTGATATGAATATATGATGTTTTTATCGTGCTAACATTCTTTTTGATGATTCCAAAGGGGGAGAAACAGGAAAAACGCTCATACGCTCAAAGAAGCAAAAATAAGCTTGCAAGAAAAGCTATAAGCTAGGGCTCTTAAAAGCCATAAGCTGTGAACAATACTTAGTCCATGTGATGTAATATGGACTTTTATGCTTGACTAATGATGTTTTGTGACAGGGGGAGCTTATAAACTCATGGAATTCAAGCTTTTAGCTTTTAATTATTGCTTGTATACTTGTTCTTGATATGCGTATTGATAGGGGGAGCTTGTGCAAAAATGATTTTGAAAAATCTTTTCTCCTACTCTTGTGTGTTGTACTTATAATAAATCTTGTTTGTAATGGATTGTTGTTTTAGACCGGAAAATTTGTTTTGTTTTAAAATCGACCTTCTAAAAATTGTTTTGGTTTGTAATCATCAAAAAGGGGGAGTTTGTTAGATAAATGTTTTTATCAAGATTTTGATGATTTTATTTAAATGAGTTTTTATACCAAAACAATGTTTTTATATGTTGTCTAAATACTCCTAAATGATTTAAAATGTTTTTACTAATTTTTGGAGTATTACTTAGAGTTTTTAAATTGATTAAAATTGGACAACACCTTTGATGATTTTGTTTATATTGGTTTTTACACCAAAAACAATGTTTGTAAATGTTGTCCAAATACTCCCAATAGATTTAAAATGTTTTTACTAATTTTTTGGAGTATTTCTTGAAGTTTAGTTTTGAAAAAAATCGGACAACATTTCAAGGGGAGGTCGACCAGGTCGCCCAAAGTGGTCGCCGGTGCACAAGATAAGAAAACTCAAACAGAACATGCGAGGCTTAAAAAAGAGGAGGGGACGGTCGGGGAAGGCCGACGGGCGCACCCCTGGGCGGCCGGTCGACCCCCTCCGACGGTCGCACCCCCGCAACCCCTACTGGATCGCACTATTTTTTTTTCAAACGGTCGAAATCTTCAACAGGAAACCGGTCGCCCTATGATATTTTGTGACAGCAAAATGATGTTGTTTGAATTCTTTGACAAAAAGATTTACTTTTCAATTTTGTACAATATTTCTACATCTTGTGATCTTTTTTGTAGACAAAAGTGAAGATAGAGGAGCCTATGTTGGGAGCCTATGTTGGTGAAGACTTCCCTATAAATAGAGGATGAATTGAAGACACAAAAAAAAAAACAACACAAGCAATCAAACAACAAGAAAATCTGCAAATTTCCAAGCCTTCATATTCAACACTCTTGTTGTATTTATAGCCTAAGTATTTCACTTTCACATCTTGAGGTCTAGGCTTTATTTCTTGATTACACTTGCACTCAAATTGTAATATTCATTATTGAGTTGTAATCTTGATTTTTGTCATCATTCAACACAAGACATCCTTGTGAGTATTCTTGTGGAAAGAATACACTTGGGTGATCTAGGTGATAGGTGTTTCAAGAGTGTGGTGCTCTTGAGGTGTTGAAGAATTTGGTATTCTTCAAGATTGAATATTGTGGTGATCTTCAAAGGTGCCGTTGAAGGAAGATTGTGGTAATCTTCAAAGGGAGATTGTGCTAATCTCCAAAGGTGGTGTTGAAGAAGAGTGTGTTGCTCTTCAAGGTGTTGTAAGTTGAATTTGTATTAATTGTGGTAATTAATAAAATTCTTTTTCTTTTTGAAATCCATCCCGGATATACTAGGGTGGTAGAGGATTAGGCCCTAGGTGGGTTGAACCTCTTTAAATCGACGCGTGTTGTTTACTTCCCGCACCTTTATTATTGTCTTGGCGTAATTGTTTCGAAAAAGAGGGCGAAATCGAAAAGATGGAGATAATCTATTCACCCCCCCTCTAGATTATCGTAGCCGCTTGGACTTACACTTACTCCTTAGCTGATTCAACTCTTCTTCTCTCTATTCATATAGTGACTCAGCTGTCA
>CM071928.1:32363278-32437403 GCA_016081115.2 Rehmannia glutinosa | reverse complement strand
GCCTAGATGACAAAGACCTAGACCTCGGCCAAAGGTCATTCCAAGGCAAAGGGCTATTATCAAATTTTTACATGCACCCAGGCACTACACTCAAAAAATATCACAACTACCCAAAGAAGGCAATTGCTAAAACATACACGGGGAATACGAGGCAAAAGAGACATTGTATGAACCTAAAGCCCCCAAACAATTTGCCAAAGTGAATTATGATTATGTACTGAGATAGATGGCAACTTGTTAGAGTCAAATCATTTGTCTATAGGTTGGTTAGATCATCTTAAAGTCATTAACCCCTCGAGGACCAGGCAAGTATGGCTACCTGAAAACTAATTTCATTGATTGTTGATTCAAGGAACAAGGTTGAGTGCCAAGGAACTGGTACATGGATAGTGTTGTTCGGACATATATGACAGGCAAAAAGAAAAATCTGTCAAGATTCAAGAGGAGGTTAGAGGCGAAGTCATATTTGGAGGAAATGAAGTTTAGGGAAATAAAGCGTGGATCCATCAAGAAGAATGGATTAGAGATCACAGAGATGTTGCATATGTTGAAAGTGTCAACTTCAACTTTGTTAAACATCAACCAACTTTGTGATAAAGGCTACAATGTTGGATTCAATATGGGTGTGTGGCGGTCAATCTTGAATCAAATGAAATAGTCGCAAAGATCAAGATAGAAGAATATGTATGTGGTAGGCGGCTCATTGCCACACCAAGCAAGTGCACATTGCGCTGGCAAAGAGCACGGCCGAGGTCAAGTTGGCGTGGCACAAGAAGTCAGTGAGTCGTCGAACTTCAAGACAATCAACAAGCTTGCAAGGAGTCATCTTGTGGGAAGGGTATTTCGATTGTACAAGAAGGAAAGTGTGTGTGATGCATGCCATATGGGAAAGCGAGATCAAATCTTCATTCAAGGAGAAGCCTAGTCCTTCTTCAACAAGGATATTACATCCATTGCATATGGACTTATTTGGTCGATTGAACCGGCCAACATAAGTGGGAAGAAATACACCTTAGTGGTGGTAGATGACTATTCAAGATATACATGGACAATCTTCATGTGCAAAAAGAAGGAAACTTTGCGAGTTACCTCGGTGATGAAAAGAGTTCAAAATGAAAAGAGCCAAACCATTATAAAGATAAGGTCGATAGAGGAACCGAGTTTGTCAATGGGATAATAACTCGAGATCGTGTTGAAAATGGTATTGCTCATGACTTATTTCGGCAAGGACTCCACGAGTGATGGAATGGAGTAGCCAAAGAAGGAACATAACTCTCAAGAAAGTCAAGGACCATGTTAGCCGGTTAGATTACCTAAGAGATTTTAATAAGCCATCAACACCGCATGCTATACTCAAAATAGATGCATGATAAATAGATAGTTGACAAAAGACTCTCTATGAAATGCGGACAGGGGAGAAAGCCAAATGTTGGGTACTTGAGAATATTTGGATGTAAATGCTTCATCCACAACAATGACAAGGATAATTTAAAGGTTTTTGATGCTAAAGTCGATGAAGGTATCCTTTGGGATACTCATTTGAAAAGTAAAGCCTATAAGTCTTGAACAAAAGGACTATGGTCACGAAGAGTCTATCCATGTTGTTTTGATGAACCCGATGTGAATGGAGAAGACATTGAAGAGTTAGTTGATAAAATTTCGAATCATCCAACTATGCGTAAGAGTCCTTATGTTGAAGTCAAGCAAGAGGAATCAACCAAGATGAAGATGAGATATCTAAATCTCAAAGACAGTGGAACATCTAATTTGAATGATGATGAAAGAGTTGCTCAAGAAAAACACGTTCACCAAAGACAATTGAACCCAACTGATTTACTTCAACTTTGATGTGAGATGGCCGAGAGACCATCCACCGAGCTAGTCATTGGAGATGTTAGAGATGGTGTAAAACAGATCGAGCTCAAGAAGAAGCAATGTTCACTTGTTTTATTTCCCAAATAGAGCCAAAAGATGTTTCTCAATCGTTGGATGACACATTAGCTTCAAGCCATGCAAGAAGAGTCGAATCAATTTTGAAAGAAACAAAGTGCGGGAGTTGGTGCGAGAGACCAACCCATCAAAATGTCATTGGCACAAAATGGGTTTTTAAACAAGATGAATGAGGAAGGATCTATGGTAAGAAACAAAGCAAGATTGGTAGCCAAAGGATATTGCCAAGAAGAGGGAATAGATTTTGATGAAACCTTTGCCCCTGTTGCTAGATTTGAAGCAATAAGGATGTTTCTTGCCTATGCTGCTCACAGGAACTTCACTGTATATCAAATGGATGTGAAAAGTGCATTCTTAAATGGACTGCTGGAGGAAGAAGTCTATGTTGAACAACCTCCAGGTTTTGAGCAGAAGACCATTGGAGATAAGGTGTACAAGCTTAAGAAATCATTATATGGATTGAAACAAGCACCAAGAGCATGGTATGATACATTATCTCAATTTCTAACTGATAGAGAGTATATTGCTTGTTCAAATATATGTAGTTGATATCATTTTTAGATCCACAAATAAGGAGTTCTGTGATAAGTTCTCAAACCTCATGCAATGCAAATTTGAAATGAGCATGATGGGAGAGCTGACTTTCTTCCTAGGACTTCAACTCAAGCAATTGAAGGATGAAACTTTCATAAGTCAAACAAAGTACACCAGAGACATAATGAAGACATTTGGTATGGAAGAAAAGTCTTCTGTGAAAATACCAATGAACACATCAGTCAAGATGGACATAGATGCAGATGGTAAAGTTGTAGATCAAACAAGATATAGAGCACTCATTGGATCACTGCTCTATTTAACAGCCAACATGCCAGACATCACCTTTGCAGTAGGTGTATGTGCAAGATTTCAATCTGCACGAAAGGAGAGCCACATGATGACTAAGAAGAGAATCCTAAGATATTTAAAAAGGATGCCAGGAAGTTGGCTTATGGTATCAAAGGAAGGTGGATTCAAGCTTATTGGTTACTCAAACTCAGACTATGCTCGATGTAGAGTTGACAGGAAGAGTACTCCAGGTACATGTCAAATGCTTGGAAACAAATTGGTTTCTGGTTTAGTAAGCAAAACTTAATATCCACATCCACACGGTGACGGAGTACATATTTGCAGCGTTTGTTGTGCCCAAGTCTTATGGATGAGACAACAACTGAGAGATTGTGAAATTGAAGAAAAAGAGATTCCAATTATGTGTGATAACATAAGAGCTATTGCAATCACTCGA
Source organism: Rehmannia glutinosa (assembly GCA_016081115.2). NCBI lineage: Eukaryota > Viridiplantae > Streptophyta > Magnoliopsida > Lamiales > Orobanchaceae > Rehmannia > Rehmannia glutinosa. Next base: position 32,434,171 of record CM071928.1, on the reverse strand, counting down.
GAATCTGTGTTGCATTCAAGAACAAAAGCACATTGATGTCGAGATATCATTTTATAAGAGATCATGTTGAAAAGAAAAGACATTGCTGGAATATATCTCAAGCGATAAAAGGTTAGTGACATATTCACCAAGCCCTTATGTGAATCAAGATTTTAAGAGCTTAAGGAGACTCAATCGAGGAGAGATGGAAGATAGAAAGTGAGAAATGAACAAGTCTTTCACATCAGTTATGTGAAACAACCATATTGGAAAGTCGAGTTGACGAGTTAGGCGATGGTGAATCGCTTAATGAGAAGAGAGAAGAAGAGTTAAGTCATTTGTGAAATAAGCCGAGTCATTTATGAGCTAAGTGACAAAAACGCAATCATTTTTAAAAGAGCGGAATGTTTTTAAGGATGACGCATCAACAGAATAATGACGGTACAATCAAAAGTCGCACAAGAAGCATATGATTAGATATAAATGTTGCCGATTAAATGCGAGGAATTAAATGCGGTTTGACATGTCAACGAGCCGTTGATCTTGTTCAAATTTAAAAAATCAAAAACCCATCCTTTCATAACCCTTATATACTCATTTTTCGAGTTTTTCTCTCTCACATTCAAAATTGTTCATCTTCAAAGCAAAAGAAAGCAAGTTCTTTTCTCTCGCAAACCCTACAAGTTCTCAAGCAAGTTTATCAAGTTTTATTCGGTAAAACTCTAAAATGGCACCAAATTTCAATTTCATCAAGTTATTGAAGCAAATCCACTCAGGATCGTTGTGGATTTTGAAGGGATGGTCAAAGCGGGGTTGAGATGAAACCCTAGTAAAGAAAATTGGTGATATGCTACAAATGTCCAGGTCTCGAGTCTTTTCTTACTTTGGAGTACTCATACCTACCTTGAAGAGGTAGCGCAATACTATGTAAATGCTGTGAAGTCAGGGTGCGGGGCAGAAGGCATCAAGTCTTTTGTTCACCGCAAAGGACATCTTTGTATCTCTAAGGACCTTGCGAAAGCACCTTGTTTGCCGTCGTCGAGGGGATGACGAAATAAACGAAGCAATGTTAACTTGCATGCTTTGAGATGGAAAAGTAGCCAAACCGTGAGTGTGCTCAGAAGGTTGTCTACAGTGAGAAGAAGAAATGAAGGACGACTATCACAAAAGTTGATGGATGTCATTGCAAAGTTTGTAGATATGAAGTTTAGCGCCTTCAATCGGTGTCAAAGACAAAGCCGATCATCATGGCCGCGATCATGCGGGGTAAGAAAATCAACCGGGCCGATTTCGTTAGGTACGCAATGACTATGCGAACGTAGCAAACAAATCATACATGGAGGACAGATCCTTTGGAGGATCACGGATATGGCCCTAGTAATGGCCATCCGATGGAACTTAAGGGCATTCCCTTCAACATGGAAAGCCTTTCCATGTAAACAAGAAGATGTTAGGGCTAATCTTATAGGATCGAGAGAAGAGCCCATGCGAAGAGGGCGGATACAAGTGAGGGAGAATCGGTGACCCGAGGACACAGGTGTCGCCTCCCTCCCAAGAAGAAAGCCGCAAAGAAGAAGGTAGCCCTGAGCAAAAAGCAGGATGCACTGCCCTGCGGCCGAGGAGCCACCTCGCCGAGCGATCGTGTCTCCTGCCCTCGCGACGAGCCGAGAAGGAACCTAAATCCTTCTCCGGCCATACGCAAGAAAAGGATCGCCTTAAGCCCGGAAGGCAGCTCCATCCAAGAAAGATGCCCGGCCCCCACCGCCCCAAGAATCGAAGAAGAAAAAGAACCAAAATTCCTCGGTTAAAACAAAAAAGACGAAGGATAGTCAAGATTTCGGAGCGTGAAAGGACAACTAAGTCCGCTACTCACCGAGAAAGCTCTGATAATTGACACTCAGTGCGTCTCGAAGTAGTTGATGAAACCGCCAAGTGCTAACGATGATCGTGAGAGGCCCCGAGAAGACCTGTTTGTGGGAAGACAATCGAGGAAAAAAGCGTTGAGACAATGACTCTCCAGTTGAAAAAGTTGTCTCTCCACCGCTACGGGACGTCATTTGAAGGTGAAGAGCAAAGAAAACATCTTGCCTTCCATCCGAGAAAAGAAAGGACAAGAAGAAGATGACGATGATGATGTCATCATATATTCTCCTATATACCCGGACATCGCGCCGTCTACGTGAATGAATGGGCGTGGAAGCTAAGTCACCGAGGGAGCAATTTGAACGCATGAGTTCATAGAAGAAGAGGAGGAGTTGTTCGAATTTCTCAACATCACTAAAGTGCTTAAGGCCCTTGATGAAGATAAGCGCTTGAATATCTTACAAATCTTCAAGGAGAATGAACAAGCTCAAAAGCAGCCGAAAGAAGCGAAGCTCGCAAAAATCTAAGATATGCACACACTCACGAGAACTCTAGAACACACTCACTCTCATCTTGATGTGTTCTCGAGAGTGATGAAGATATGGATCCCGTTCTTACGCAACAGAGAAGTCGGACATGCAACAAGCTCTAAGGGAATCCAGGATGATGCATGAGCATTCAATGTTTGAAGGACTGGAGAGTCTCACAATCTCTCCTCGCAAATAGACCCGTTAGCGTGGAAAAGACATTGTCACCGTTATTGCTGCAACTACATCCTATGTGCACTCGGAAGAAGGGTCCAAGGGACTTGGCGATGAGACTGGGAATTTGGGCACCCAAGTTGATCCAACCCCTAATGAAAGTGTTTTACCACCTGGCCCCATGGCTGAGCACTCAATGGAAGCAGCCGCGAGTCTGGAGAAGAGTGACCCCCATTGCCGATCACTCAAGCGGTGTGCCTGGTGAGGGGGAAACTCACTCCTGCTGCAGCAGGTGGGAGGATGCTGCGAGATGACTCCACAATGAAGAAAAGGAGAGCGAAGTGAAAGCGAGAAAGCGAGGCCCGACATTGCGGAGCTCGGACAGTTGAGTCTGTCCCAGTTGAAGTGTCAACTGCGTTGCAGGCTGAGGACACTGCTATTGCAATTGAGGCACATGATGGTAATGCACCGGGAGTTAACACTCTGGGCAATGAAAGTGCAATCCAAGTGGTTGAAGGGAATATAGAAGAAGGCATTTGCCAGTTGAGACCCAAAGATAGTCTGGTATCGTCGAAGGGAATATAGAAGGCCTCGCTGCAGTTGAGACTGCTTGAGGTATTGAAGGCCCAAGGGAAATTGAGACCTCCCTGGGTAAAGATCAAGATATTGAGAACATCACTCCTGTTAATATTGTTGAATCGAGAAGAAATTAGTGCACTTCATGATTCCCGGGACAATCGACATATCATTTATGGGATCCAAGATGAAGCTCGAGTCCACCCGTTGAACATAAAAGGACCCATCTCGAGGATGTTCTGAAGAGATGAGTCGATCGAGTTTTAAATTCGCTCGTCAAACATTTAACTTTGATGATGAACCAAGCCCCAAAATTTCATCATCTTCCGATGACGCCGATGATGCGGCGAGGACCAGGTAATTCACTTAGAAAAATATAATGAGGCGAAGAAGTGTTAAGACAGATTGAGGCTCGGTCGGACCCGCTCCGGGCCAACCCACTCAACAAGGCCCAATCAAAATCGAGTCATCTGTGCGGGGCTCCCAAAGCTGCGTGTAAGATTAACTCCACCAAAGACATCACAGGATCAAACAACACATAATCAATTCCATATGTGCGAGATGATGCCGTTGAGCAATTATTTCCCTACAATTGAGCTTGAGCTAGAGGAAGCGATAGCAAAAGAGCAACGCCCGATACACCATTCGAGAAGATCCGATTATCGACCGGCTCCATTGTACCAGCAACCTTGATTTAAATCTTGAATGTCAATGGCCGGTGAATTAGGTGTGACGGATTGAGATCCGTGAAGTCTTCAAGAAAATTTGTGGAGATATTGAGAAGATCGAACGGCATCAGGCTTCATTAGATCGCATCGGACAATAGAGATGCCACCCTCACAATAGATTTGAGAGGGATAGTGGTAAGAATCGAGGAATTGTGTCGGCCAGTGAGTGCAATGCGACATGAACATGTTCGATATTTTAAGCGTTGTACTAAATAAGATGCTTGTCTGGGAGGCGACAATGTTGATATGAAGCGAGAGGATGCATGCGTATATGGAAAGATTGCATGCCTCCCATACAATCGAAATGGAGTTACTGCATGAATTTCATCGAATAGAAATTCTGCGTGTTGAGGAGAACATGAATACAAAGTTCAGCCTTCTCATGGCTGAAATGAAACTGGTGGCAACTGAATCAAAGGCCACTCGTTCTGAATTTTGAACATCACATGCCGCGTGAGACTCAAGCGAGAACTCGGCTCTCGGCCATGGACTTCATGCTCGCGGGAATATTCCCGGGCTCTCTCTCTCTCCTTTGATGATGCCAAAAAGGGGGAAGAGGAATACCGAAGGGAAATTAAAGGAAAAGCAGTTGTTGAGAAATTGAAGGAAGAAGCAGCTGTTGAGAAGAAGAAGGGAAAAGCAGTTGAGGGGGAAAGGTCAAAGGATTTGACCTTAATGATTGGTGAAACCCTTCAGCAAGGTCATGTCACAACATCCATTATCAGCAAACATCCAGTGACTCTGCCGATCCAACACTCTGATGTGCCCATGTCAGAGAAGATAAAAATTGTGGAAGCATGGATGGAAGAGTTCGACAAGAGAACGGATGCCCGCATTGAAGAAATGTTGAAACAATTCGGTGGCATTCCGGCAGGGAAGGATCAAGATGCTATTCAGGATGATGAAACGAGCAAGATCGGTTGAAGAATTCAAAATGCTCCGAATCAAGGCTATTTTCAGAAGATGTCTCGTAACTCCAAGCACAGGATCTTTCTTTGGGAAGGGTCTTAAAGTTATAGAAGAAGGTGATAGGCGTGAGACTACCGTGACCATTCGGTGGTAGCGTAAGACTCATGTACATTATACACCAAGAGAGAAGGAAGAAGTGGTGGAGGAAGAGGTTTTCGACCCACAGACCTCAACCCAAAAATATAGAATATATAGATCCAGGCAAGAAGGGAAGGATCTAATGGGCAGGGTACGATGAAGTAGCGAATCCGGAAGTGGCTTGAAAAGAATAGAAGAGGAAAACAAAAGGCAATAACTATGGCAAGAGAGGCAAGAAAAGAAAGTGAAAAGGCGATCTTTGCAAAAAGAGCTTATGAAAAAGAAGAAAGCGGTGAAGATGAAAGAAAAAGAAAATGAGTTGATGATGACAGAGTGAAGAAGAGGAAAGAAAGAGGCAACGAAGGCGATGAAGTGTTGTTGCGAACCCTTCATGTATTTTACTTATGTAAATATAATTTTGTAAGTCATCTCATATTTTTTTTTTTTTTGAAGTGAAGTCATCGTCGTATTTCGGTGAAATATTTTGTAATTTTCGCTTTGTATATTTGTATCTTAGCATAGACGCTTGGAATTAAATATGCTTCGATACACTTTATGATTTTAAAGGACAATAATGCTATGATCAATAAAATGATTGATTCAACGCATACATTCTTTGTTTCTACATTGTCTGTATGTATCTGTGTTGTTTACATTTTGTTTAATGTTTTTAAGTTTTGGCATCATCAAAAAGGGGGAAATTGTTGGGAAATTATTTTGTAGATTTTGATGAATGCCATGTAAAACTTAGATTAGAATGTTGGCACCCCATTTTCCTTGTATCTTTCATTGTAATAGATAATTTGGATGATTTGAATCAAAGTCGGCCCTATGCCTGGAAATACAAGAAGTCAATTGAAAAAGTGAAGTGAAGACTCCGCTGAGGAACAACTGAGTATGGCCAAGATAGAAGATCAAGGACTTGACTGAAAACGTAACAGCTGAGGGACAGTTGTGTGAAGAGTCAGTTAAGTCAACTCAAGAAGCCATGTCACAAGTTGATGTGACAAATGAGTCTTTCAATGATTGAAGCAGACTCAAGTCACCTGGGTAAAAGGCAGCTGCAAAGAGGAGTTAACTGAAAAGAATCCGTTGCATAGAAGTCAAGAACATTACCTAAATAAGTAATACTTCCATGCTGCCAGGTCTTAAAGTGTTCGTCCCAGAAGCGTGCAAAAGGAATAAACCAATGGGAAGCACTGCACCTCGTGTCAGAACCTGAAAAGCTGAACATTCATTTAATACGAGGAAATGTCTACATCTCAAGATTGAAGACCAAGAAAAGACAAGCCAATGAACACTAGTGTCTTTTGAAAGTCAGCCTATCTCTTCAACGAGCAGATTTTTGAAAGTTCATTATAAAAGGCAGAGGAATCTCATTGAGAAAAGGTTACCTTGATAACCTGAACCACGAATGAGCAAGCATTATTCAAACTGTAACCTGCAACATATTCTCAAGATATTCAAGCAAAATCCTCAAGCCTAAATCTCGAAGGAAATCAATTCAACACAAAGTTGTGAAGGAATGACAACTTCAAACTGTTGAAGAGGAAACTTTTGAAGAGTCAAAAAGGGTCTACTTTCCGAGGAGGATTGTAGGAAGGTTCAAGGTCGAACTAGTCTCAAGTTATTGGAGGGCTTTGTGATCAAATCCAAGAAGCTTGAGAAAGTGAGTGAAGTAACAAAGCGCAGTGCGCACTGTGAAGAAGCTGAGTCAGACGAGAAGCCAGCTGTGTGACCAAAGCATCTCTAGACTGAGTCCAAGGAGCAAGTCAGCTGTGTGATCCAGACTTGTCTCTAGACTGATAACCACTTTGTGAACTGATCATTACTTAGTGAATTTCTTCAGGAGTTGGAGAAGAGAGGATTAGAATAATTACCCCATCTTCGAACCTCTATAAAAATTATTTGTGTCATTTACATTTCAGCACATTTACTTTTTACGCACATTCATTTTATATCTCACGATAATTTGCTATCCAAGCGATAATTAACTAAGTGCTAAAATCAAGTGTAAAACAAGTTTAAAACAAATCAAAGGGTGTTAAGTCTTCCATTTGAAAAACTCAACATAGCCAAGTTAAGTTTTAGGTTAAACGGTTGAGTTATTCTATCAACGGATCTATCGAAGTCCTGTTGAGTGGCTAACTCTATTTGAATAACCAACTTAGTTGTCCCTCAAGTACTTAGATGTTAGTGTTAACTCGTAATAACTTTAAAAGGACTAAATCAAAAATTTGGTAAGGTTTATTCAACCCCCTTTCTTAACCTTACTCACACCCCTTGGGACCTACATTAATGTTTTGTGATCCCCTCTCCCTTTGGCGTCTTCTTCTATCGGTCATTGTCACTTGTTTTGAGTGTGTACATAGCAAAAGCATATGTGAGATTTCGATTAAACCAAGTACAAACAAGAATATAATGAATAATGTCTAATATTTCCTATCCATAAAGAGCATAGTGTCTCATCCTTACAAGTTTTCAATCAAGAATTAAGTCCCATATTTAAACATCAATACAATTGTAGAGAATCAAAGTCACTGACACCCTAAATATCATTTGCTCGTTCAATAATCATCAACAATTCCACCTATTATTCACCAATTCATGATGCCCGCAAGGTGTTTGATAATATGCCTCATAGAATAATTTAAGTAAATCATAGCAATTCAATCACAACATGCTCCATACATCAATCCTCAACACTTATTCAACAAGAAAAATCAAAGAGTGTGTGTAATTCCTACCGAATATTTCAAGAATTCGCAAGTGGGACGAATTGTAAGCCCTAGGTGCTTTTCTCAACAAAACTCCAACCAAATCAATATGTGTGAAAAATTAGGTGTGTGGTATGGTGAATGTATCGAATTATGCATGAGAATTGAGTGAAATTTGAGATTTAGTAATTGGGGAGAAAAGAGTAGAGATAGTTCTTTGCTTAGGGCTCAAAAATGTGTGAAAAGTGAGAAAAAAAGAAGCCCCAAATCGCGACCTAATATTGCATCAGGACAGGCCTTGCACGTCGTCGCCCATGTACAACCAGCCCGTGCGTCGATGCGAAACCGGATGAAAACCAACACATTTGAGCACGGGCGGGCCATGCGTGCGCACGGGCTGCCCGTGCGTCAATGCGAATGTCTTTTTCCTTTTTTTTTAAGAAAACAAGTAAATCCTATCTAATTAAAGAAAAACGAAAAAAAAAGAACAAACCATTGGGTTGCCTCTAACAAGCGCTAAATTTAACGTCTATAACTTGATGCCTATATATCCCGATCACGGATGCCGCAAGGCGAGGTATGCCACCTCCTCCTTTAGATCTCTATGGAAATAGTGCTTAATCCTCGGCCATTCACCATAATAGTCTCACCGGACAAGTCACAATTCCACTACTCGCGGAGGATTTTAACACTTTCTTAATTACAAATGGCCCTGACCCTTAAGATTTGAGTTTTCCAGGAAGCGTTTGCGACAGGTTGTACAATAGGACTTGTTTTCGGTAAAAACTTACGTTTCTTAATCATCCCTAATTGTGCCATCTCTTTGTGCGCTCTTGTAGATTTGGGAGTTCTCGTATGCCTCATCTTGGAACTCTTCCATCCCATTCAAATAGTAACCTTTCTTCACCCCTTGTTTTGAAGTCAAAATTTAACTTCTTTACGCCCAGAATGATTTATGCTCTAATTCCACGGGTAAGTGACATGTTTTTCCAAATCCTTGTGATTTATGCTCACCGTTTTTCTAAGATTTGTTTGATCTCGCGATTGGCTACTTCACTTGCCCATTTTCTTGTGGATGGTATGCCATTGCCCTTCGTGCCTAACCCATACTTTGCAAGTAGATTACTCATTAATTTCTTCAAAATGTGACCCCATCGCTAATCATAGCTCTGGGGGTTCCAAATTGAGTGAATATATTTCTTTTTAGAAACCGTATCACTACATGTGCATCATTCATCTGTGAAGGAATCACTTCTACCCATCGAGATACATACTCCACTACAAGTAGAATATATTGGTAGCCGAAGATGATGGAAAGGGACCCATGAAGTCAATCCCCCCACATCAAATAGCTCGACTTCCATCACATTGGTCATATGAATCTCATGTCGACCTAGAGATGTTCCCCATATTTTTGTCACATTCTTTGCACATACAAATAACAATCATTATATAAAGTAAGTCATGATAGGAAATTTATTTGTTAGATTTTGATGAATCCATGTAAAACTTAAAATAGAAAGTTGGCACCCCATTTTCCTTGTAATTCTGTATTGTAATAGATAGGACTGGAAGAGCTGAGTGAAGTCAGCCAAGTCAAGATTACAAGAAGTCAACTGCGGACTGGAATAAAGACTCTACTGTGTGTTAGCTGAGTATGGCCTAGAAGGAAGTCAAGGACTCGACTGAAGGAGAGTCAACTGAGGAACATCTGTGAGAAGTGTCATTCAAGACATCTTAAGAAGTCAAGTCTATCATTTGAAGTGATAGTTGAGTCAATCCTATGATTGGAGCGGACTCAAGTCACAGGATAGAGCGGCGATCAAGTTAAGACAACTAACTTAGATCGTTGGCATAAAGTCAAGAATATTACTCGATATAGTAATATGTCAAGCTGCCAGTCTTAAAGTGTTTGGCCCAGAATTATGCAAAGAAATGAGCAATGGGAAAATCGCATCTTGTGTCGAGAACTTGCAAGGTTGTGATGCCATTTAATACGAAGAAATGTCAGCATCACAAGTGCTGCAGACCAAGAAAAGACAAGCCAACGAACACAAAGTGACATTTGAAATTAGTCTATCTCTTCAACGGGCAAATTTCAAATGTGCACTATAAAAGACTAAGGAAACATTTGAGAAAAGGTTACGAATGACAGATCTTTTAAGCAAAAGAAACTCAAAGCCTAAAACTCAAAGAAACTCGATCTAACACAAGCTGTGAAGGAGAGACAACTTCAATCAGTTGAAAAAGAAACAATTTGAAGATCAAAAAGGGGTCTACTTTCAAGTTGAAGGATTGTAGAAAGGTTCAAGGTCGAACCTAGTTTCAAGTTTGTTGGAGGGCTTCATGATCAAATCCAGGGACTTGAAAGTGAGCTGAAGTAGCAAGGCAGCTGCCTCGTGAAGAAGCTGAGTCACAGGAGAAGCAAGATGTGTGATCAATGCTGTCTCTAGACTGTTCACTTCATTGTAACTTGATCTGTTACTTAGTGGATTCCTCCAGGAGTTGGAGAAGAGTGGACTAGAAGAATTACCCCATCTTTAAACTACTATAAAAATATTTGTGTCGATTCACTTTCAGCATTTACATTCATGCATTTACTTTATATCTGCTGTTAGTTAAATCTACTATCCAACTGACAATTAACTAAGTGCTAAAACAAGTGTTTAAAACAAGCTTTAAATCAATCAAAGGGTGTTAAGTCTTCCGTTGTTATAAAACCAAATCAACTAAGTTAAGTTAGCTCAAGCAGCCGAGTTGTACTATCAACAACTCTATCGAGTCAGTTGAGTGGGTAACTTAGATGAATAGCCAACATAGCTGTCCCCAAAGGACACAACTGATTTGAGTCAACTCTGTTGAACATTGTTGGGAAATTTATTGTTTAGATTTTGATGAATGCCATGTAAAACTTAGAATAGGAAGTTGGCATCCCAATTTTTGCTGTAAACTGCATTGTAATAATTAGGGCTGGTCAAGCTGAGTTAAGTCAGCTATGCCCAAACATGCAAGAACACAACTGGTGTAGGTCCCAAGGAGTGTAAGTGTAAGGTTTAGAAGGGGGGTTGAATAAACCTTACCAAATTTTCGATTTAGTCCTTTTAAATCTCTGAGTTGATTCTACACAATTGTGTCCTTGATGGACGATCGAATTAGTCACTCAAGTAGAGTTAATTTCTCATCAACTGAATTTGTTGATGGAGTAACTCATTGTTGGCTATAATTTGACTCAATCGTGTGGTTTTGTTTTTCATTGGAAGACTTAACACCGCTTAAGTTTGATTAAGCAAGATTTTAGAGCTTGATTTAGTACTTATAAATTATCAAATGGGTAGCAAATTTATGAGATATAAGCGATTAAAAATGCGAGGAATTTAAGTCTTTGAAATGTAAATGACACAATGAAATTTTTATAGAGGTTGAAGATGGGGTAATTCTTCTACTCCTCTCTTCTCCAACTCCTGGAGGAATCCACTAAGTAATGATCGGTTTACAAAGTGGTAATGATCCGAGATACAAGTCTTGATCACAGCGGCCGACTTGATCCTTGGGGACTCGATCTGGAGACGCCTTGATCACTCGGTGGCTTCTCGTGCGACTCGAAACCTTCTTCACAGCAGGCGGTTTGCCTTGTTACTCTGACTCACTTGCTCAAGCTCTTTGGATTTGATCACGAAGCCCTCCAAAAGCTTAAGACTTGGTTCAGCCTTGAACCTTTCTACAATCCTTCCTGGAATGTAGACCCCTTGTTTTCAGTATTTTCCTCTTGAACTGATTGAAGTTCTCTTTCTTTCACAGGTGAGTGTTGGATTGATGTACTTCGTAATGTAGGCTTGAGGATTGAGAATGTTTTTGATTTTCTGATAATTGCTTGAACGTTTTTAGCTCAGATTTTTCTCTTATGTGTCATCTCACTTCTCAAACAAACTCCTCAGCCTTTTATAGTGAACTTTAAAAAATTTGCCCGTTGAAGAGATAGGCTTATTTTTGAAAGTCACTTTGCAGTCGTTGGCCTGTCTTGTTGCAGTTCTTGGAATTGCCATTTCCTCGTATGAATTGTTCTTTCACCTTTTCAGAGTTCTGACACGGTGTAGTGCTTCCCATTGGTTCATTCCTTTTGCACGCTTTCACGATGAGCACTCAGAAAGGTGGTATGGAGATATTACTTGTTTAAGTAAATCTCTTGATTTAATGCAACTGCGGTTCTTTTCTGATTATCTCGACTTGACTGCATTTTCTTGCTTTCCCAGGTGACTTAGAGTCACTTCCAATCATGGATGACTCTTCCGTCAACTTCAACTTGAGACTTGGCTTAAGAGCTGATGCTCCACTCAGTGCATCTCATTTACTTCTCGATAGAGTTCTGTCTACTCTTCTTGCCATACTCACTTTGCTGCCTGAGCGGAGCCTTCCTTCAAGTCTTCATTTGTCTTCTTGCATGTTAGGGTGTGGTGACTTAACTCGCAACAGCGACTCTATTTAATACAATGCATTTTACAACAAGAATTGGGGTGCCAACTTTCTATTATAAGTTTTACATGGCATTCATCAAAATCTAAACAATAAAATTCCTAACAATTTCCCCCTTTTTGATGATGCCAAAACTTAAACCATTCAAAAATGCAAATAGCAAAGATACATACAGATAGTGTATTGACATAGAATGTATCGCGAGAATCAATTCTTTTATTGATCATATCATTCTTGTTCCTTAACACAACTTGTTTACAAGGTGTATCGAGCACATAATTGTCTTCACAAAAAAATAAAGAATTTAGCTTTATTACTGAAGACTTACATTGTATGTATTTACATACAATACTGATACGAAGGGTGACAATGCAACACTTCATCTCCTTCGATGTCTCCTTCTTTCATCTTGATCAAGCATCTTCTTCTCTCCTTCTCTTTTTTCGTCGTCAATTTGCTTCTTCTTTTTCTTTTCAAATGCCTTCCGGCAACTTCGTCTCTTCTTATTCTTTCTGTCTCTCCTCCCATAGCTGAGTTTGTCTTTTCTTTTCTTCTTCTAGTCTTTTCACATACTCGGCGTTAGTTTTCGCCACTCGCAAATTCGCTACTTGGTCAAGCCCCAGATGAGATCCTCCTTTCTTTCTGGATCCACGTATTCAATGTTTTGGGCGAGGAGGCTCAGGTCAAGCTTCTTCCTCCACTACATCGCTTTTCCTCTACCCCTCGGGCGTATCTTTGTCTTGGGGTCTTCTTTCGGTGAGTGACCGGCGGAGTGACCGGCCAGAGGATCATTCAAGGTCTGTTGCTGTCGGCTTCTTCACATAACGTGAGACCCTTTTCCCGATCAAGTCCCAAGCTTGAGCCATAGACATATTTGCAAAGTATCCCTCCAGTTCGAGCGTCTTAAATTCATCAGCGATCGTGGCTCTGTCCCGGCATACGAGATGGCATAGGTGTCTCTCTCTCTTGGAATGCCTCCATGTTCTTTCAAGATGTTCATAACCCTGGCATCCATTCTTCCTTCCACTTCCTTCATCCCGCTTCAATTGTTTTCTCTTTTGACCATAGATACGGCAGTGTTGGAGTGGTAGAGTCACGGGGAGTTTTTGCTTATAATGCAGTGTGACAGGACCTGTTGAGGGGTTTGTGCAATCATCAAGGTCATCTCTTTTGATCCTTCCCCCTCGTGATTTTCCTTTCTTCCTGTTTTAACACGTCCTCGGTGATTTTCCCTTCTCATTTGCTCCTTTCTTTTAAACCCAGATTTTAGCGCCTTAAGGTATTCCTCTTCTCTCCTTTTTGGCATCATCAAAGGATAGAGGAACCCAGGAACATCTTTGGCAAGCATGAAGTCGAGTCTTACGATGGTTGAGTTAACCCAGTCTTTGCATTGTATGCGGCCACGGAGTCGGATCAGTGGCGTTGGATTCTGCTGAAATCGCTTCATCTCGGCCATGAGAAGGCTGAATTTTTTCTGGTCATGTGTTCTTCCAAGCGTTGTAGATCATTTGTATTCTGCTCACGCAGCGACTTTATCTCGGATGTGTGAGCTTCATGCATATGCTCAATATGTTCTCTCAACTTTGTTTTTGCATCGGCATTTTCAGCTCTCCATGCAGTGACTTGTTGAACAATGTCACGAAGAATCGACTTGTTCCACACGCATTGTTCTTCTTTGTTGCCACCATTCCCTTATTCGATTGTGATGCCTCTTAAGTTAAATTTTGTAAGGTTGGCATATCTATTGTCGATCGCATGTCCAAAGAGGCACGATGCCTCTCCATCCTTTCAACCTCAAAAGCGAGTGCCTTGAACACTTCTCGAAACTTTGATTCTTCATTGCGGTGATGGCCATACTGACATCAAAGTCATAAGCACCGGGACAATGGTGCACGATGAAAAGACGGGGAGGCTGATGCAGTGATAGCGTCTTGCGCTCATTCTCGACTCTTCATGGAGTTCGGGTACCTCCGAGAGAAAAAGGAAAAGATTCTACAAAAAAGAGTCATCACCGGCACCGGGATTTGTTCGATGATGAGCGGTGTGCGAAGTTCTTTTTGGAATAGACCTGCTGCAGCTTGATGGGCTGCGCAGTGGTCTCAGTTGGTTGGGTTTTGTTGTGAAGTAGACCAAACTGCCGAGCTCATTTGTCTTAATGACCGTTGGTCTCGGTGATTTTTCCATTTCGATGGTCGATCCTCCGCCTTGTCGAAGCGTCATCGGACGATGATGAGATTTCCATTGGTGGCTCATCATCAAAGTTAAAAGTTTGTGAGTAGTCTTGGGATCGAGACTTGCTCGTGCTTGGAACATCCCGGTGAGTCTTTTGGATTTGTCATGGGGATGACTCGGCTTCTTCTTCGCTTTCCGATCCCGGAAAAGTGACATCGGGGTTGTCCTGGGAATCATGAAGTGCGCTTATCTCCTTCTCGAGATGGGTCGATGATGGCGGGAGGGATGTTCTCTACATCGACTTCTTTACCCAGGAAGTCTCAACCTCCCGTGGGCCTTCATTACCTCTAGCGAGTCTCTCTGCTGCGAGGCATAGTCCTCCTTTCGGCGGTGTTTGTCTTAGGGTCTTCTGATGGCATCCATTGGAGTCTCAACCCCATGGATTGCACTTTCATCGCCAGTGTTAACTCCCGGGGATGTTCCTTCACGTGCCTGTTGCATCGCCGCGTCATTAGCCGGAGAGCGTTGGCACCTCACCGGTGAGTGAGTCTCAAGCGCTATCGAGCTTCGTTGATGGCAACTTCTTTGTTCTTCTTGTGTTTGTATTTTCTCTACTTCGCCTCCTTGATTCGTTTGTGGAGTCATCTGCGGCATCCTCCGACCTTAGCTGCGGTGGAGGAGTTTCCCCTCGGTGGCGCACCACGGTGAGTGACTTGGAATGGGGTCACTCGTCTCCAAACTCCATTACATTTCGATTGATTGTTCGGCCGTTGGGGCGGTGGTAGCACACCTTCAATAGGGGTTGGCTCGATGGGGTCCCCACTATCCCGATTTCATCGCCATCTCCTTATTGCCTTCTTCCGAGTGGTGGGAAGTGGTGGCGGCAACAACGGTGGCGATTTCTTTGAACCACTCCCATTGGATCAATTTCGGTGAGTTGGAGGACTCTCCTGGTCCTTCCATCAATCTTTGCTCGTGAAGGATTACGGACTCGTGCAATGCTTGCTTTGCATTTGTAATTCTTACGTAGGGCGGCAAGACATTCTCCGATCCTCATCACATCGGAGAAGACATCAAGAGAGGATGTGTGTGTTACATTGTTGTCTTGGAGATGGGCGGATGCTTGCCTTCTCACGTGCTTCGGCTTCCTCGGCTTGCTTTTCTCTCTCCTTGTCCTTGAAAATCTGCAGGATGTCTAGCGATTGTCTTCATCAAGTCTTTGGGAGCACGATCTTTAGTCAAGGAAGCTCAACAATCTTCTTCTTCTTCTATGAACTCGGGTCGTGGTGTTGTTCCCTTGACTTACTCAACTTCCATTTCCTCCACTCACGACGCGATTTTGGATGTCCGGGTAAGGTGGAGATAGGATCATTACATCACTATCCGCTCTAGCAGTTCTTTGTGCTTATTAGTTGTGTGAACTACAGTGTGTGTGTCTTGGTTGCCTCTGCGTGATCGCCTTGTGAGACTTGGGTCATTTCATCAACTATATCACGGAGACTCTACTTCTCTCCGGTAGTCTCAGATTTGCGCTAGCCGAGTAAGCTGACTCAGCTGGTTTTCCGATTCGGATTTGCTTGCGATTCTTCTTCGTCTCCTAGTTTGTACCAGAGGATTTAAGTTCGAGAGAGACGGTGTCCTCCGAGTCTTGGGCGGTGGGGAGTCTTGGTGTCTTTTTCGAGGATCGGGCCGTCTTGGCTTCTCTGTTCTCCTCTTCTTGACGATCGAAGAAGGTATTTGTGAGTCCTTCTCGGCCCGCTGCTGCTGGGGGGACACTTTCTTCCAGGGGCGGGTGACTTCTGCTGCGGCGGGAGCATGTTTGGTTTTCTTTGCTGCGGGGGCAACTTGATCTTCTTTAGCGAGCTCGGCGACTTTCTTCTTGGTGAGAGGAAACAATGTATCTTGGGGTCAACCGATTCTCCTCATTTGGTGTCGACTCTCTTGGCGTAAGCTCTCTTCGTGCTCCAGAGAGGTTTGCTCGAACATCCTCTTGTTAACATGGAATGCCTTCCCATGTCTAAGAGGGACTCATTTCACCTCCAATAGCGGCCAATCACCGAGGCCATATCCTAGGGATCCTCCAAATGAGCCATCTTCTTTGAAGGACTTGTTCCCACGTTCTGGCAGAGTCTGCTTTGTGAGACAAACTCAGCCCGATTTATCTTCTTTTCTTCGATGATTGCGGCCATTACAATCAGCTTTGCCTTTGTGATTGGTCAAAGTGCCAAATTTGATGTCGATACATTTTGGCAACTATGTCCAACAACTTCGATAATCCTCCTTGGCAGTCTCTTGTTTTTTGTGTATATTATTTTATCGGCAAAGTCGGACTTGGCTATTTCTTTCAAGCGTCGGCCAAGTTTACATCAGCTTCTTTAATCTCGGATGCTCCTTGCTGGTAGTGAGCAATGTTACCAAATCCTTGGCGAGAGATAGTCACCGCTTTCCGTGAGCAGTGAGATGACTTGATTCCTTCATCGTGAATCTCGGCATTCACGTAGAATTGTGCGACCTCCTCCACATAGGTCATCGGATATTCTAACGTTTAGAAACGGTTTTAGCCAGGCGTTTCCAACTTCTCGGCGATTTTCTTTACTAGGGTGTCGTCGGACCTGTTTCATCATTCGTCAAAATCCACCGTAGAACCGGTGTGGATTTGCTTCCCCTAACTTGGTAAAGTCATAAGTTGGTGCCATTTCTCAAGATTATATCGAATAAAAACTCGAGAAATTGATTTGAAGATTGATAGGGTTTCGAGAGTATTTTGCCTTTGCTTTTGAGAGAAAGAGATGAAGCAGTTTTAGAAGTGTGAGAGAGAAACGGACGAAAATGGTTTAAATATGGTTTATGAAAGGGCGTGCGGGTGGTTTTGAAATGTGATCGAAATCAACGGCTTGGATTTGCGACGCTTATTGAGCATTTCATGTCTCGTATTTAATGCGGCAACATTTATATCAATCATAAGCTTGGTGTGCGGCTTTTTATGTCCGTACACATCATCATTATGCTAACGTATTCCTTAAAACATTCCCGCTTAGTCAAAGCGTTGCGTTTTTGTCACTTTGCTCATAAGTTATTGGCTTATCCCTTAGTGATTTAACTCTACTTCTCACGATTCTCTTAGTGACTCGGCTATCACTTACTCGGTGTATTTGTCTTTCCAATACAAATTTGATTCTTGGTGATTTACCCATTTTTGACTCTTTTTCACCCCTTTTCTGTTCCATTTCTTTTCTTTGATTCTTTTGTGTCTCGACTTAGTTCAATTAACCCCAACTCATGTTTGAGTTCTTCAAATCTTGACTCACATAATGGTTTTGTGAAGATGTCGACTAGTTGTTTATCGGTTGAGATATATTCCATGATGATGTCCTTCCTTTCAACATGATCTCTTATGAAGTGATATCGACATCAATATGCTTTGTTCTTGAATGCAACACAGGATTTTGAGTGATTGCAATTGCACTTGTGTTATCACACATGATTGGAATTTCTTTTTCCTCAACTTCATAGTCTCTGTTCTTTGTCTCATCCATAGGACTTGGGCACAACTTGTTGCCCTTGACTATGTATTACGCCTCATTTGTAGAGGTGGCTATTGAGTTTTGCTTCTTACTAAACCAGGGAAATTAGCTTTGTTTCCTAGCATTTGACATGTGCTGAAGTGCTCTTCCTGTCCACTCTGCATCCAAAGATAGTCGAATCTGAATAGCCAATTAGCTTGAATCCACCTTCCTTTGGATACCATAGGCCTACTTCTTGGCTTCCTTTCTAGTATCTCAATATTCTCTTCTTCTTTGTCATATGGCTCTCTTTTGGAGCAGATTGAAATCTTGCACATACACCTACAGCCAAAGGTGATGTCGGCCTTCTTTGTGAGATAGAGCAATGATCCAATAAGTGCTCAGTATCTTGTTTGATCTACAGGCTTACCATCTGCATCCATGTCCATTTTGAGTGATGTGTTCATTGGGATTTTTACAGAAGACTTCTCCTCCCTCAGCTGTTTCACTTGGAGTCCAAGGAAGAATGTCAGCTCTCCCATCATGCTCATTTCAAATTTACTTTGCATGAGGTTTGAGAACTTTTCACACAGCTCTTTGTTAGTGGATCCAAAAATGATGTCATCCACATATATTTGAACAAGTAGCATACCTTTTTTGTCTTGAATTCTGAAAAGTGTTCTATCTACTTTTCCTTTTGTGAATCCATTTTTAGTTAGGAATTGTGACAAGGTATCATACCATGCTCTGGGTGCCTGTTTTAATCCATACAAAGCTTTCTTGAGTTTGTATACCTTATCTCCAAGAGTCTTCTGCTCAAATCCTGGAGGTTGTTCAACATACACTTCTTCTTCCAATAAACCATTTAGGAATGCACTTTTTACATCCATCTGATATACCATGAAATTCTTGTGAGCTGCATAGGCAAGAAACATCCTTATAGCTTCCAATCTTGCTACAGGGGCAAATGTTTCATCAAAATCTATCCCTTCTTCTTGGCAATATCCTTTGGCTACAGAACCTTCCTCGTTCATCTTATTTCTGAACACCCATTTGGTTCCAATAACATTTTGATGTATGGGTCTTTGCACTAATTCCCATACTTTATTTCTCTCAAAGCGATTGACTCTTCTTGCATAGCTTGAATCCAATGTGTGTCATCCAATGGCAGGACACATCTTTGGGCTCTATTTGCGAGATGAAGCATGTGAACATGGCTTCTTGTTGAGTTCTGGATCTTGTTTTGACACCTTCTCTTATATCTCCAATGACAAGTTCTCGGTGGATGGTCTCTCGGCTATCTTACATCGAGGTTGGAGTAAGTTATTTGGATTCAATCGACTTAAATTTGTGTTGTTGTGGTCGACTCTCTCGTAATCTCTTAGCCGCAAATTTTCCAACCTTGTTTTTGAGATTGACTATCTCATCTTCTTAAGAATTGATAATTCCGACTTGACCAAAGATAGGGACTCTTACAGTATGGTTGGATGATTGACTTATTATGACTCTTCAATGTCTTCTCCATTTACATTTGGCTCATCGAATACTACATGAATGGATTCTTCGCAACCATAGTCCTTTTTTATTGAGTACTCTTGTAGGCTCTGCTTTCGTTTGAGTATCCTAAGAAGATACCTTCATCGACTTTAGCATCAAAAGCCTTTAGGTTGTCTTTGCCATTGTTGTGGATGAAGCATTTACATCAAATATTACGAGAAATATGTAACACTTGGTTTTCTTCCATCCGGATCTCATAGGAGTCTTTGTCATTTGTCTATTTATCATATATCTGTTTTGGGTGTAGCAAAATTTGTGTTGATTGCTTGACCCAAAATCTTTTTTTAGTAATCTGCTTCACTAACATTGTCCTTCTTTCTGCTTCTTTGAGGGTTACATTTCCTTCTTTCTGCAACTCCATTCTGTTTGTGGAGTCTTGCTGGCGATAGTTCATGACCAATACCATTCTCAATACAAGATCTTGAGTTATTATTCCATTGACAAACTCGGTTCGAGTTCCTGCCGATCTTATTTTGATAATGGTTTGACTCTTCTCGTTTTGAATCCTCTTCATCGAGTTGTGGTAGTTTTTGTAGAGTTTCTTTCTTCTTACACATGAATATTGTCCATGTATATCTTGAGTAGTCATCTACTACCACCAAGGTGTATTTCTTTCCACTTATGTTGGTGGTTCCCTTTGGGCCAAATAGATCCATATGAAGTAGATGCAATATTCTTGTTGAAGATGGGCATGTCTTTTCTTTGAATGACGACTTGATTTGCTTTCCTTCGACATCGTCACATATACTCTTCTTCTTGTATCTTTGAGTCGGAAGTCCTTCTACAAGATGACTTCTTGCGAACTTGTTAATTGTTTTGAAATTCAGGTGACTCGACTTTTTGTGCCACAACCAACTTGATTCAATTTGTGCTCTTTTTGCTAGTAGACAGTCTTTGGGTGTTGCGATTGACCAATCCACTACATACATATTTTTTGTCTACATCCTTGCAAGATACAACTTCATTTGATTCAATATCTTTGATTTGGCATATACCCATGTTGAATCCGACATTGTAGCCCATTGTCACGCGAGTTGGTGATGCTCGATAAGTTGAAGTTGAGTCCTTCAACATATGCAACATCTGTGATTTCTATTCCATTCCTCTTGATAGATCCAATGCCTCTTATTACACCAGGAGCTTCATTTCCTCCAAATATGACTTTTGCTCCTTTGACTTCCTTGAATTTTGACAGATTTTTCTTATTTCTGTCATATATGCGGAACAACCTTTGTCCATGTACCAGGTTCCTTGGCACTCACATTCCTTGAACCCGCAATCAAGGAAATTAAGTCTTAGGTACCCATATTTTATGCAGGTCTGAGGGGTTAGAATTGTAAGATGATCCAACCAACCTATAGCCAAATGATTTGACTCTAAGGGGTTGCCATCTATCGATGCCATAATCATAATTAATCCTGGCAAATTGCTTGGGGATTCAGGTTCATACAATTTGTCTCTTTTGTCTGTATGCTGCATATGTGTTTTAGCAATTGCCTTCCTTGGGTAATTGTGGTGTCTTTGAGTGTAGTGCATAGGTGCATATGTGTGCCGATTAAAGCTCTTATGCTTTTGGAATGGCCTTTCTTTGAGTTCAGGCCTTTGCCATTTGGGCTTATATTCCATAAGTCTGTGGCCGATAGTTCACATTATTCCAATCGGCTTGGCACGGATATTTTCTACCATTCCCATCATATGTATTTCTTTTATGGGTTTTTCGGGATTTTTGGTAGCTCTCCGCTTCTTCTTTACAGAGTATTTTCTGTTTGGAGTTTCTTGAGGACTCGGGTGAATCTCTTCTCGGTGTCTTTTCAAAGACACTCAACGGCCGTTTTCCTTTTCCTTTGTAACCAAGGCCGGTTTGCTTATTATTGTGCTCCGGAGTGAATGTGTGTGCAACATTTAGAGTTTTGGATTTTTGGACTCTTCATGACTTGAAGATCCTTTTTCCAAAATTAATTTTGAGGTTTGACATAGCACGGAGGAATTAAATCTAAGCTTTGTCTTGTCTCCACATTCTCTTTGACTCATAATAAGATCATCAATGATTTAGATGCCTTAGTGAATGAGGCAATAACATTCTTGAGGTCATTCTCCTCTTTTCTATAGCGGCAATTTTCGCTATTAATTTAGCATTTTCATCCTTTAACCTTTCATTCTCATCGACTATTTGACTTAGAGTACTCGGCTCCTTAGTCGGCTTTGAGTTTTGACTTTTGAGTAATTTGTTTTCCTCATTCAATAGTGTGTGTGAGGATTTAATGTGTTCAAAATCTTTCATCATTTTGCCTAATGAATCATAAAGATCAGTGGGTGATGAAGTGTGTGTGTCACGATCACTATCACTAGTGTCCGAGTTTGTTGAGTTAGATTGTACCTCATCTTCTTGATTAGGTTGATCTTGTTCTTTGGCCATCAAGCGGATCGGGGCTTCTTGAGTCACTTGAATAGTCGGCTTCCTTTGCTCTGCGTCAATCATTTGTCTCTCTTGACTTGGCTGTTTCGGCGATCTCTGCAGACCATCATTGCCTTTTTCCTTTCTTGTCTTCTTTCTTCGAAGACCTTCCTTTCTTCTTCATCTCTCGTATTTGTTGACTACGAGGATATGGACGATCAATGGCATAGTGACCTGGTTGTCTGATTCAAAGCATAGATATTCAACCTTTTGATCGACTCTTTCCATTCTTGGATTGTCACCCTTTGATACTCAACTTTTTGATGATATGTTCTCTTGGTTGGCCTATCTTCCCTTGATTTGGAGGGGAGCCGAGTGTCTTCTCGGAAGATTCACCCTTTCCTCTCTTGTAGTTCTTATTGAAGAACTTGTTGAACCTCTTAACCATCGGGGCTATTTCTTACGGGTCAATGACTTCTTTGACCTCGGCTCTCTTCCCATCTTTGACAATTAGAGCAGCACTGTTTTGGGTACATTTGTCTCTTCCTGGTCTTTTCTTCTCGGCTCAAACTCGTAAGCTTTGAGGTCCGAGAATAACTCATGGTTGGATGTCTTTGATAGGTCCATGGAATGTCTCGGCCATGACCTTCATTTCTCATTTGGAAGACTTTTAGGATTTTCATACACATTTTTCATGTGTATATTCCTTTCCAAGTGCGACATGACTCATTTGTGATTTACGTGAACCGAGCGTCTAGTTGATCCAGGTTCTCTCCACGAGATCATTTTGAAGTTATCAAATTTCTGTCTGACCA
Organism: Rehmannia glutinosa; assembly: GCA_016081115.2. Taxonomy (NCBI): domain Eukaryota; kingdom Viridiplantae; phylum Streptophyta; class Magnoliopsida; order Lamiales; family Orobanchaceae; genus Rehmannia; species Rehmannia glutinosa. Next base: position 32,411,648 of record CM071928.1, on the reverse strand, counting down.
CCTGATAATTTGTTTTCTTTGATTTGCTACGAGCCTTCACAAATCAATGTCGACTTGTCCCGATTTCTTTGGCCGTTTTGCATGATTTGGCTTTATTGAACATGGCTTTGTCCAAGGTTTTGTAGAGGATGTCTTTGGCTACATTGTCCAAGTTGTATCTTTTTCTGTCATCATTTGTCCACTCAGTTCTTGGTTTTCAACCATGGTAGTGCGAGCAAACATCTTCTTCTCCTTTGCAACTCTTAAATGATTGTGTTCACCTTTAATATTTGCAGAGGCCCATCTTCTATCACTATCCACATCTCATCATGTAATCTTGATAGATGAGCTGCATACGAATTTTCCAATCATCAAATTCTTCAATAGTGAACATAGGGATGCGTGTCAAATTTGCTTCCATGATAATAACTTTTAATGATAAAAAGAGTTTTGAAGGTTTAAGTACTATAGCAGATTTTGAAAAGTTTGGAGATCTAGTTCAAGTAACCGGTGCGGAGGGTTCAATGAACCAACCGCTCTCGATACCACTTGTAGGTCCCAAGGGGTGTAAGTGTAAGGTTTAGAAGGGGGTTGAATAAACCTTACCAAATTTTCGATTTAGTCCTTTTAAATCTATAGAGTTGATTCTACAGTTGTGTCCTTGATGGACAGTCGAATTAGTCACTCGGTAGAGTTAATTTCTCAACAGACTTTCGGTGAAATTTATTGATGGAGTAACTCGGTTGTTGGCTATAATTTGACTCAAAGTTGTGGTTTTGTTTTTTGAAGACTTAACACCCTTAAGTTTGATTAAGCAAGATTTTAGAGCTTGATTTAGTACTTATAAATTATCAAATGGGTAGCAAATTTATCGTGAGATATAAGTAGTTAAAAATGCGGGAATTTAAGTCTTTGAAATGTAAATGACACAATGAAATTTTTATAGAGGTTCGAAGATGGGGTAATTCTTCTACTCCTCTCTTCTCCAACTCCTGGAGGAATCCACTAAGTAATGATCGGTTTACAAAGTGGTATGATCCGGATACAAGTCTTGATCACAACAGCCGACATGATCCTTAGGGACTCGATGCGAGACGCCTTGATCACTCGGTGGCTTCTCGACGACTCGGCTTCTTCACAGGCATTTTGCCTTGTTACTATGACTCACTTGCTCAAGCTCTTTGGATTGGATCACGAAGCCCTCCAAAAGCTTAAGACTTGGTTCAGCCTTGAACCTTTCTACAATCCTTCCTGGAATGTAGACCCCTTGTTTTCAGTATTTTCCTCTTCCTGGAATGTAGACCCCTTTCTAAAAGGTTTGACACGTAGAAAATGTAAACGTGCGTAACGTGTATTTATTTCTGGCTAATTCTGCCTTTTTTGTATAATGCCGAGCCGGATTATTGGGGTCGGTCTTTCTTACAGTTCTTTTTTCTCTCTTTGTTCTATCCCCCTAAGTTTTCCCTCCATCAGACTTTTTATACCCCTTCCAGTAAGTGGGTTTACAATAGTCATCTTTTCACTAACTATTCATTAATTAGTAAAATAATTAAAGAAAGACACATGTCCCTCTCTAACTGTGCATGTCAGTGAAATCTTGCCACTTGTCGACTTCTCTTTATAACTTTTCGACATGTGGCGGTTTACGTATCGATAAAGTGTTAAGTATGGGCAAGTGATTACTTCTATGAATCATCGCGCATGCGTTTCGCCAAATTTGGGCTCGGGGCTCGGGGCTCGGCGGCCGTGTTGCGGTTTTGGGCTCGGTAATGGGCGAGCCTAGTTCGTGACGTGTCGTCGCGCACCATTGCTAACGTCACTCGCAGGTCGCTTACTCGGATGTGTGTTGGACTGATGACTTGGATTAATTTCTCGGCACTGCCTCGGGTATCATCAAAGGCCCCTAAGTTTGATTCCGAGAGAAGAATTTCTGAAGTCGGAGTTAAACTTTAATGCTAATGATGAACATTTAATGGGGAAACGGATTTCTCAAAGGTTTAGTTCTTTCCTGGCATCTGTCGCGTAGTTATTAATGCCTGAAACGGCGCATTAATTGGGTTGCCATAATGACAGACACGTGGCATCTGGTGGTTGGACCAATCTTGCGCAAGAACCGAAAAGGTACGTCAGTTCTGTCAGCGGGCGTGGGGACGCGACGTTTTCTGACATGTTTGACGGCTTTTGAGTTTTTAAATGGTGTGTCTTTTCGAATAAACGTCTCGTTTATCGAGGAACCCCATCTATAAATACCGTTGTTTCCCCCCATTATTCACTTTCGCAACCATTAACATTTGAGCTAAAGTAACAAAAACCGAGCAGAAATTTCGGGTCGGCTTCCCAAGTTCAAAGACTTCGAATCTTAGGTATTTTTTCGAAATACTCTCCCTTTACCTATAAATGTCTTCTTTTGAGGATAGTAGGAGTCGTAGTTATAGTGTAGAGGTTGAAATTGAAGATCCTTCCTCTGAACCTTCTGTTTATTTCTCACCAGCACGGCGATCTCCGTCTCATAGCCCGAGCATTATTCAGATATCTTCTCCGGATTCTTCACGAGGTGGAACGTCCTTGGGGCGGACGCATACTATCTTTAATCCGACGCCAGTGACCGTCTTTAGAGAGGGAACGGTGTATCAGCCCGGACTGGCACAAGAGAGTTCCGGCGAAGAATCCCCGAGTGTTGATTTTAGGCGTGCTCGGCAAGAAGAAGAAAATATGGACCCATCGGAGCCGGAGCGTGATAATGTGGAGCGGGTAAACGAACCCTCCGGTGATTCGAGGCCGGAGAGGCCACAAGGGCCTATGGGTTATCGTAATGGCGACGGCCGGCAAGGAGGAGGCCCTCGCCTTCGTGTTGAGTCTCGGTGGACGCCGAGCAATATAAACGATATCCCAAGCATGCTGATGATCCGGGAGATGGGAGAGCTCCAGCGAAGGTATCGTATTCCAAGTGGTATCCATTTCTGGGTACCGGATGGTACTGAGGTCCCCCAACACCCGCCCGTGGGTTGCGTGGGTATACATACCGCCAGCCTTCTATTCGGACTGCGGTTCCCGCTGCCGGTTTTTCTCACGCGGTGGCTTTGCAAGTGGGGTATGCATCCAACCCAAGTGCATCCCATTACGTGGGGTAGGATTATTGGCCTCTTGGTGATGTTCCACCTAAAGAAGTACCCTCGCCCTAAGTTCAAAGAGATGAATGAACTTTTCGTCTAGCGAGCAAATCCTTCCTCAAAAGGTCAGCCGTCCGGGTGGTATTACGTACAAACCCGATTGGGGTATCCGGATAGTTTAGTAGAAGGTCTTCCTTCATCGTTGAAGGACTGGAAAGAAAAATGGCTCTGGGTGAGCGGCGAGTGGCAAGCTCGCGTGGAGGACGAAGGAAGGGAGACTGTCCTTTATCCTCCTTCAGATTTTATTTTTGGTTATAGTAAGTCTATATCCTTTCTCCCTTCTCTGCTTTTGCTATTTATCGCTTCTTTTTTTGATTGACTTTTATCTTTTTACCTTTATAGAGAACCGCGCATCAAAAGGGCCTTTGTCGGCCACCTTCATCCGCAGGCTGGAAAATATCCAGGCCAGAGGTGCCAGAGATAGGAGAATTGAGAGATTGGCCACTGAGGCCAATTTGGCCGCGGCTGGCTTGAGGTCTGCTCTGCCCGCCTGCCCTGAGACCGAGGGGGCGGCTCGGGATGAGGCGGCTGAGCAGGAGGTGGAGGTTGAGAGAGAGACTCAGCAGATCCTCCCGGTAATGAACAAGTACGGACCCATTCTCCGGGGAAGCGGGCGAGAAAGAGCGAGCTATGTCGTCCCTGCGACGGCTAGCCCTGTAGGCGAGATCATCTGCGCTTTGTAGGGCAAACGAGACTCGAGAAGCCGCCTTAGTGCGGCTGCCGAGGTAAACATTGTCTTTTTCACACTTCCTTTTGGAATGTCATTTTGTTTTCTTTTAATCTTCTAACTGTGGTTGCTTTGTGTAGGACGCGGCTTGGATTTGCGTGCACGTCTTCGCAGCGTGAGGAACACGGCCGCGCGGCGAACTCGGGCGGCTGCCGATCAACCTACGGATGTGGAGGCGGCTCGGAGAGAAGATATCCGGGCCGGTAAACGTCCTGCTGATGGAGTGCCAGAGGCGGTGCAGCCTCCTCTTCAAAGGAGAAGAGGAGGAATTGTGATAGAGGAGCCTGATCAGACTGAAGGGGTTGGTCGAACGGTACCCGAACATCTGAACAGAGAAAGGAAGAGGAGGTCCGCGAACTTTCTCGGATGACCTCGGCAGGGAAGGTCACTTCATCCCTCCAAGTCAAGTGAGGGATGAATATTGCGAGGGAATGATTGGACTACGCCCTCGATGGTTTGTGGAATTCGTTCGATGTGCCACGCCGACAGAGGAGCAAACGAGAGTCTTACCGGAGGCAGGTCGGGCCGCGATGAGTGTCCCAGCTCGTGCCTGGACAAAAGGCATCGAGCAGTGCTGCAGGAGGCCGGAGACTGACCGAAGAACAAATTCAGTATGCCATGGCAATGTCTGGGCGGATGATTGGGCTCTTATGGCATGCGGTTGGGGGAACTCGCGAGCTAGAGAAAAAATATGCCGACCTGGAAAGGCGGCACGGGGATCTGCAGGAGGCCTATGCTACCCTCCAAGGGGTACAAGAATCGTTCAAGACTCAAGCGGATGAGGCTACGGCTCGGGCCAACTCTGAGAGAGAAACTGCTGCGAGGGCCGAGGCAGAGCGAGATCGGGCCCGCAGGGCTGAAGAAGAGCTTAGGGCTAAGGTCGCCGAGCTGGAACGTGTTGCCACTGCCCGGTCCGAGGAAATGGAGAGGCGTCTAGCCGATGTGCGCAGGGAGGCTGAAGAAACCGCCCGTCGGCAAACTGAGGAAGTTCGTAGAGAGGCCGTTGAAGCTTACAAAGACTCCGAGGAGTATGCATTCATGTTAACCTGCGGCCACGCGACCAGCCTCCGAGAAATTCTTGATTTAGTTAAGGGCGGGCGTACTGTTGCTCAGCTTGAGGAAGATCTGGCCCTCCTGGAGGCTGATCTCGATACCCTTCGGCCGAACTTTGCCGAGGCTCCTAATGCGCAGGGCTCTCCTCCTCCGGACGTGGAAGAAGTCGCCTCTAGCGGTGCCGTCGAAATTCCGCCCCCTGCTCAGTCTTGATGCTTTCATATGTACCCATAGGTAGGTAATTTGGCTTCGTGCTTCAAGATGTAATGGGCTCCGGCCTCCCTTATGTAAATACTTTTGAAGTAGAAATGAATTGTTATTTTCCTCACCTGTGTATGTGTTCCAAGTTTTTTGTAGATGCTCGGCTCTTTTCCTTTTTGTAAGATTGTTGCTTGTCTTCTTTTTCCTTTTATATTCCCAAGTACGGGGCTCGGTTCCTAGTGCTTCTGAATAAGGGACTTTACTTGCTTTAATTGATTCTCGTACTAGGTATATGAACCTGCTCTTTATTTTGTTTTTTGGTACTTGGTGTATAAACCAAGTTTTCATTTTGCGCCAGGTGTGTACATTGAATCTTTGATTTGCGCTTAGTGCGTAACCAAATCTTTGATCTGTGCTCGGTACGTAACCAAGTCTTGGTATTATGTTCGGTGCGTAACCGAGTCTTTATTGCGCTCGGTGCGTAACCGAGTCTTTATTTTGTGCTTGGTACGTGGCCAAGTCTTTACTTTGTGCTCGGTGCATAACCAAGTCTTGATTTCGGTGCTCGGTGCGTAACCAAGTTTTGATTTTGGTGCTCGGTGTGTAACCAAGTCTTGATTTTGGTGCTCGGTGCGTAACCAAGTCTTGATTTTGGTGCTCGGTGCGTAACCAAGTCTTTATTTTATGCTCGGTGCGTAACCAAGTCTTGATTTTGGTGCTCGGTGCGTAACCAAGTCTTTACTTTGTGCTCGGTGCGTAACCAAGTCTTGATTTCGGTGCTCGGTGCGTAACCAAGTCTTGATTTTGGTGCTCGGTGCGCAACCAAGTATTTATTTTGTGCCGTACCTGAGGTGACGTTTCGCCCTTCAGCTTAAGCCGAGGTGATTTTTTGTTGTCCTCGGCACATAGCTGAGGTGAGTAAAAACTTCGTTTCCCTTTAGAGAGCTCACGAAATACCAGATGAAAGGATAATTCTTTGGAATCCTATCTGGATCATAGACCGAGATCTTTATGGATAATACCATTTCAGGTATGCTACATTCCATGGATGCATAAATTTTTCTCCACTCAAATATTCTAGCTGGTACGCCCCACCAGATAAGACGTGGCTGACCCGAAATGGGCCCTCCCAGGTTAGCTTCAATGGGCTGGGTTGAATGCCCGTTATCTTTTTCAATACAAGATCGCCGACCTGAAATCTTCTTTCCTTTACTTTTGAATTGTAGTACCTTTCACTCCTTTGTTTATACACTGCATTTTTCATCTCAAGATTGCACCTTTTTCTTCGAGGTCTAGCTCGGCTCGGGAGCGGCCTCATTACGGTGTTCTTAAAAATTTGCACTCAAGGTAGGGGCTCCAATCTCAACAGAATCACCGCCTCGGCTCCATAAGCCAAAGAAAAAGGTGTTTCTCCGGTGGCCGCTCGATGTGTCGTTTCAGTATGACCATAGTACAGGGTAGTTCCTCCGGCCAATTACCTTTAGACTCTCCAATCTCGCCTTCAAGGTATACTTGAGTATTTTATTTAACGGCCTCAACTTGTCCGTTCGACTGGGGGTGGTATGGAGTTGAGAAATAGTTTTTTATGCGGAAACCTTCACAAAAATTTTGAAACCTTCGGTTATCGAACTGTTTCCCATTGTCTGTAACAATCGAATGTGGTATCCCGAATCTACAGATAATGGATTTCCATACAAAGCTCACAATCTTTTCTTCATCTATTTTTTCCAGGCTCCGCCGACCCCATTTTGTGAAATAATCCACCGCCACAATGGCATACTTGACGCCCCCTTTGCCAGTGGGGAGTGGTCCGATGAGGTCCATTCCCCATTTGGCAAACGGCCATGGGCTAAATACGGAAGTAAGTTGTTCAGGATGATATCTGACATGTGGTGCAAATCTTTGGCACCTCTCACATCTTTTGACGAGGTCGGTTGCGTCCTTTCTTAGGGATGGCCAGTAGTATCCTTGCCGTATTAATTTATAGGCCAACGTTTGGCCCCCCAGCGTGGTTGCCGATATTCCTCATGAACCTCTCGAAGTGCATAATATGCATCCGTCTCGGAAAAGGCAACGTAGGAGTGGGACGGAGTATCCTCGTTTGTATAGGATGCCATCTATTAGTGTAAACCGAGCCACTTGGGTTCGTTGTGTTCGAACCGACTTTGTTTTGAGTTGAATTCCTTTCTCTAAATATTGAGTCATCCGGTCATTCGGCGGTTTTTTTGTATATATCTTCTTTGCGCCAAGTGATGGGGCGACAGGTTGTGTGATGACATCTGCAATGGCATCCATCCCGGGCTGGAACCTAGCCGAGCTAAGGCATCCGCCCCGCATGTTTTTGCTCGGGGCACATGTAAGACTTTTGTCTTAAAGTGTGATAATCTTTTCTTGGCCAAATCCAAATATTGCGCGATTTTTGCTCTTTTGCCTCATACTCACCATTGATTTGATGAACGACGACGGTGAGAATCACTTTGTGTACCAATAGTTGTTTTAGGCCCATAGATCTTTTTGCCATATCTAAGCTTTCGCCAGAGCGCCTCATATTCGGCCGTTGTTATTTGCGGGAATGAAATCGTATGGCGAGCAAAGTAGCATTTTTATTTGGATCGATTATCATGATTACGCCCCGCCCGCCGACTGCGGTGGAAGAGCCGTCAACGAATAATTTCCATTCTTGGTCTTCCATAACTTCCAATCGTATGGAAGGTGTGAATTCGGCCAAAAAGTCGGCTAAAGCCTGTCCTTTTAATGCGGTGCGTGGTTCGTATACAATATGAAACTGACTGAGTTCGGCTGGCCACTTGATCATCCGACCAGAAGTATCAGGTCGGTGTAATATTTGCTTCAGTGGGTAGTTCGTTAATACTATAATCTTGTGTTCTAGAAAATATGGACGGAGTTTCCGCGCCGCAGTGATTAATGAATAAACCAACTTTTCCATTGGCGGGTATCAGAGCTCGGCGTCATGTAACGCTTGACTGGTGTAATAGACTGGATGTTGAATTGAACCATCCAGCCTGATTAACACCGAGCTGATGGCGTATTCGGATACCGCTAAGTACAAATACAAGTCCTCCCCTTGGGTTGGTTTTTGCAATATAGGGATTGAAGAAAGGTGTTGTTTGAGGGATTCAAAGGCAATCTGTGCTTGCTCGGTCCACTCGAAATTTTTTCTTTTCTTTATAATTTCAAAGAAAGGCTTGCACTTGTCTGTGGATCGAGAAACAAATCGGTTAAGGGCAGCCAATCGGCCTGTTAGGCTTTGTACCTTTTTTACAGAGTTTGGGGATTCTAGATCGGTGATGGTTTTTATTTTGTCTGGGTTAGCTTCGATTCCCCTTTGGCTGACCATATACCCCAAAAATTTACCCGAGCCGACCCCAAATGTGCACTTTCTCGGGTTTAACATCATCTTGTACTCTCTCAAAACAACAAACATTTTATTAAGATCGTTTAGATGATCGGACATGTACAAATGATTTTACCAACATGTCATCTACATAGACTTCCATAGTGTGACCTATCATTTTCTCAAACATCTTATTTACTAACCTTTGATAGGTCGCACCAAAGATTCTTCAATCCAAAGGGCATCATCTTGAAAAAGTGAATTCCTCGGCAGAGAAGAATGATGTATTTTCTTCATCTTCTGGGTGCATCCGTATTTGGTTGTAACCGAGTATGCATCCATGAAGCTCATCACTCGTGTCTGCATAGTGGCATATACCATGTAATCAATATTTGGCAACGGATAAGCGTCCTTAGGGCATGCTTTGTTGAGGTCGGTAAAATCCACACACAGCGCCACGGCCATTGCTTTTCTTTACCAAAACAGATTGGCGACCCATCGGGATAGAGGGCTTCGGATGAATTGATTGTCTAGTAGCTTGTTAACCTCGGTCTCGAGTCTTTGCTGTCTGTCGGGGCCGAGTTTGCACCTTTTCTCGGATAATCGGGCGGGACGTTAGATCAATATTGAGGCGGTGGCACGATACTTAGGGTCAATTCCGGGCATGTCTGCATGAGTCCATGCGAAGACGTCAAGATTATTTCCCAAAAACTCGATCAACTCGGTTCGATATGGTTCTGGGAGATCATGACCAATACGTAGTTGGCGCTCCTCGCTTGGCCTTCCGACATTGATTGTATCAACTTGTTTTACTGGTTCCGCCCGTTTTCTTTTCTTGCTTTGCCCTCCTTGATCTGCGGGGCAATTCGTCTTCGGCCGGCGGCTCGTTCTTAATCGCGGCTCGCTTTTTTCCATCATTGGCTCCTTCCGGCCGATGACCGGATTATCGTCCCGAACGATCACCACGTTTCGCTCGGACTCCTCCTTGGGCACGGGATCGTCCTGTGTGGTTCCACTAGTTTGTCCTTGTTCCGCCACGTTAATCTCTACCGGTCGGAGTTTTAGAGAGCATTCTCGTGACTCCCTTTGATTCCCTTTATGTATAGCTTCGCCATCAGATGTTGGGAATTTTATACAAAAGTGATATATTGAAACGACTGCTTTTATATGATAAAGCAATGGCCTCCCAATGATAGCATTGTACTCCGAATCGGCATTGATTATTTTGAATGTTGTCATGACGGTCCGTTTATGCAAACCTTGTCCCATTTGGATGGGCAAATCAACTTCTCCAAGCGGGACTATCCTTCCTCCTCCAAACCCCAGAATGCTATCGTTGCATGGACGGATATAACTATCGTCCACGTTCAATCTTCGAAATGCTCGGACATAAATGATCGACGAATAGCTTCGGTGTCGATCAAAATTCGTGAACAGGAATACCCAAAATCGGTGCAAAGAATGACCGAGAGGGTCGAATGAGGATGGACCACCTGGTCGGCATCCGCATCCGAGAACACAAAGTGGTAGGTGGGTTGGCCTTCCTTGATTTCCGCCACCCGAACATGTCTTTCGGCATTGGTTGCCTGTCTAACATCGGCTTTTCTTTTCTGTTGGAGCGTCATCTCTATTGTGTTAGTATTGATTCGACTGACACTCGACATCATGAGGATCTCCCTCCCCTGGTTTTCAGCCGGGGGTGGCGGCAGGAGAGCTGGATTGATTACGCGCTCCGGGTTGACACCTTGAGCCAGTGCCGGTGGGGGCGGTAGCTCATGAACGTACCTTTTGAGACCGCCCTGCCGAACAACACGCATAATTTCCCTAATTAGATCTCGGCACTCATCAGTATCGTGAGCTATCGATTTATGATAGGCACAGAATCGATGCGAATCTAATTTTGACAGCTCAATTTTCAAAGGCCGAGCCAGAGGCAACAAATTCAGACCCTGTACTTCATTCCATATGGCTGATGGAGTGTGGGTCAAAGTACTCCTCAACGGCCGGCGACTTCGGCTCTCGCCTCTTGGCGAGCTCCTAAATCCGGTGGTCGGGTTTTTCGAGAACGGCCGGAATCCCGACCCGCCCAATCGCTGGTTCTTTCCTTCCGTCCTTTCTTACGCCCCCTTGCTAGGTGCTCGGGGCGGTTATTTGCCATGGCTTCTTCCGCACAAATATGGCGTTCCGCGGATCGAAATTCTTGGTACGAGGTCGCCCGATTCGTGGATGGAGTAATTAAACCAAGTCTCGGGGCTAGTCCGGCCATGGCTGCGATCAAAATGGCATCATCCGACACCGGTTCCATTTCTCGATCAAAATAGCTTTTCGGAGGCCAGATCTCCCCATGCCTGAATGGATCCCTGTGGTAGGGTCCTAAACCAACGGTGGGCTCGGTCGCCCAGAGTCAGGGGGAAGGCCCTGCAGAGGATGGCATCACTAGGATCGCATGCAGTTCCATCCATGCTAAGTACTTGTGAACGTGAGTGGTCGGGTCGGTTTCCCCATTGTAGAGACCGACCAGGAGATTTTCAACTTTGGCGGTAATGGGGTCGCAGAATTCCAGGGGAAAATGGCGACATAACAACCGGGCCGGTTCATTACTTGGGGCGGTCTCGAGACTGTTCACCTTCCTGCACCGCCTTCCAATTCGCTCGCACGACGATGCGGTGGTGTATTTCTACATCCCGTTCCTGCCATAGGCTAGGGCCTTGGATCCGATTGACCCTGAGCTGCTCCCGCTCATCCGGAAACCTGAGTCGGGAACTTATTGATCGAGCTGGGCGAAAAGGATCAACTCCCAATCGTCCGGCGAACACTGAGTGGGCATGACGATGTCGTGTTGGCTCCGGTAGTGACTCTGCTATACGACTTTGCCCTTCCTCATCTTCTCGCGCCGTCTTCTATCACGACGGACATGTTGTTCATTACCTTGAATGGCTTCTTGGGCTTCGTCATGAGGAAGCCCGGGAATTTGAGGATTAGTGTTAACATTTAGTTGTGGGTTGAGTGGGTTGGTATTTGCAAGGAGTGGAGGAGGTGCTTGAGAGTTTGTGGTGGCGAGAGTTTGTGATATGAGTTGGTTCATATGCTGTACAAAAGTTGGGTTGGCAATTAGCTGAGCAAAAGGAAATAAAGTAGTGCTCCCTCCTTCTGTTTGGAACATATTTTGGCCATTCGTAGTCTGGCCAGTTTGGTTGTTCAAATGTTGCTCTTCAGTCAGACGGGCATTTCTCGACAGTTGACTCATTTTTGTCTATTATGAAAAGGTTAAGCGTTAAACTTTACCTGGTTTTTACTTGACTTGCTTTTGACTGGAACTCTGACTGGATCAATACGGCCCTCCTTCTAGCGCCAATTTGTTGACGTGCGTTTTGGTCAACAAGAAAAAATATGTAAAAGGTTTGACACGTAGAAATGTAAATGTGCGTAACATGTGTTTATTTCTGGCTAATTCTGCCTTTTTTGTATAATGCGGAGCCGGATTATTGGGGTCGGTCTTTCTTACAACTCTTTTTTCTCTCTTTTTTGTATCCCCCTAAGTTTTCCCTCCATCAGACTTTTTATACCCCTTCCAGTAAGTGGGTTTACAATAGTCATCTTTTCACTAACTATTCATTAATTAGTAAAATAATTAAAGAAAGACACATGTCCCTCTCTAACTGTGCATGTCAGTCAAATCTTGCCACTTGTCGACTTCTCTTTATAACTTTCTGACATGTGGCAGTTTCTGATATCGATAAAGTGTTAAGTATGGGCAAGTGATTACTTCTATGAATCTGTCGCGCATGCGTTTGCCGCCGAAATTTGGGCTCGGGGCTCGGGGCTCGGCGGCCGTGTTGGCGGTTTTGGGCTCGGTAATGGGCGAGCCTAGTTCGTGACGTGTCGTCGAGCACCATTGCTAACGTCACTCGCAGGTCGCTTACTCGGATGTGTGTTGGACTGATGACTTGGATTAATTTCCTCCAGCTCGGCTCGGGTATCATCAGTTGTGGCACAAGAAGTTGAGTTATCTAAATTTCAAGACAATCAACAAGCTTGCAAGGAGACTTCTTGTGGAAGGATTGTCAGACTCAGTGTACAAGAAATAGTGTATATGTGATGCATGCCAGATGGGAAAGCAGATCTAATCATCATTCAAGGATAAGCCAAGTCCTTCTTCAACAAGGATATTACATCTGTTGCATATGGATTTATTTGGTCCAGTTTAGCCAGCTAGCATCAGTGGAAAGAAATACACCTTAGTGGTGGTGGATGATTTCTCAAGATATACATGGACAATTTTCATGTGTAAAAAGAAGGAAACACTGCAGAAGTTACCTAAGCTGATGAGAAGAGTTCAAAATGAGAAGAGTCAAACCATTATCAAGATAAGATCTGACAGGGGAACTGAGTTTGTCAATGGGATTATAACTCAGTATTCTGCTGAAAATGGTATTGCTCATGTGTTATCAGTAGCAAGGACTCCACAGCAAAATGGAGTAGCTGAAAGAAGGAACAAAACTCTCAAGTAAGCAACAAGGACTATGTTAGCTGAAGCTGGATTGCCTAAGAGATTTTGGGCGAAAGCTATAAATACAACATGTTATACTCAGAATAGATGGATGATTAATAGGCAATTGACGAAGACTCCCTATGAGATTTGGATATGGAGAAAGCCAAATGTTGCATATTTCAAGATATTTGGATGTAAATGCTTCATCCATAATAATGGCAAGGATAATTTGAAGGCTTTTGATGCTAAAGCTGATGAAGGTATCTTTTTGGGATACTCAGCTGAAAGTAAAGCTTATAGAGTGCTGAACAAGAGGACTATGGTCACAGAAGAGTATATCCATGTGGTTTTTGATGAACCTAATGTGAATGGAGAAGACATTGATGAGTTAGCTGATAAGTTGAATCAGCCAACCATGCAGAAGAGTCCTTATGTTGAAGCTGAAGTGAGAGCACTAAACCCTGACGATGATGAGATAGCTGAATCTCAAAGACAGCTGGAAGGTCTACAACTGAATCAAGATGAAAGAGCTGTTCAAGACAACTTAGCTACGAGACGGCTGAATCTAGTAGACTTACTCCAACCTGATGTGAGATGGCTGAGAGACCATCCACCTGAGCTAATTATTGGAGATGTCAGAGATGGCATAAGAACCAGATCTAGATCACAACATGAAGCTATATTCACTTCTTTTATTTCCCAAATAGAGCCTAAAGATGTGTCTCAAGCATTGGAAGACACATATTGGATTCAGGCCATGCAAGAAGAGCTGAATCAGTTTGAAAGAAATAAAGTATGGGAATTAGTTCAAAGGCCAACCCATCAAAATGTTATTGGTACTATGTGGTTATTTAGAAACAAGATGAATGAGGAATGATCTGTTGTAAGAAACAAAGCAAGATTGGTAGCCAAAGGGTATTACCAAGAAGAAGGTATAGATTTTGATGAAACCTTTGCTCCTGTTGCCAGATTTGAAGCAATAAGGATGTTTCTTATTTATGCTGCACACAAGAACTTCACTGTATACCAAAAGGATTTAAAGAGTGCATTTCTAAATGGACTGTTAGAAGAAAAATTCTATGTTGAACAACCTCCAGGTTTTGAGCAGAAAACTATTGGAGATAAAGTGTACAAGCTCAAGAAAGCACTGTATGGATTAAAACAAGCACCAATAGCATGGTATGACACAATGTCTCGGTTTTAACTGACAATGGATTCACCAAAGGAAAAGTTGATAGAAAACTCTTCAGGATTCAAGATATGAGAGAGTATACTGCTTGTTCAAATATATGTGGATGATATCATTTTTGGATCCACAAACAAAGAGCTGTGTGACAAGTTCTCAAATCTCATGCAAGGCAAATTTGATATGAGCATGATGGGAGAGCTGACTTTTTTCTTAGGACTTCAAGTCAAGCAATTGAATGATGGAAACTTCATAAGCCAAACCAAGTATACCAGAGATTTGATGAAGAAATTTGGTATGGAAGAGAAGTCTTCTGTGAAGATTCCTACAAATACATCAGTCAAGATGGACATGGATGCAGATGGCAAAGCTGTTGATCAAACCAGAGAGCTTTTATTGGATCTTTGCTCTATGTAACAACAAGCAGGCCAGACATCACCTTTGTAGTAGGTGTATGTGCTAGATTTCAATCTGCACCAAAAGAGAGTCACATGACTGCAGCTAAGAGAATCCTAAGGTACTTGAAGGGATGTCAGGAAGTTGGCTTATGGTATCCAAAGGAAGGAGGATTCACGCTGGTAGAATACTCAGACTCAGACTATGCTAGAGGTAGAGTTCACAGGAAGAGTACTTCAGGTACATGTCAAATGCTTGGAAATAGGTTGGTTTCTTGGTTTAGCAAGATACATAATTCAATAGCTACATCCACAGCTGAAGCAGAGTACATAGCTGCGGGCAGCTGTTGTGCCAAGTCTTATGGATGAGACAGCAGCTGAGAGATTTTAATATTGAAGAAAAAGAGATTCCAATTATGTGTGATAACATTAGTGCCATTGCAATCACTCAGAATCCTGTGTTGCATTCAAGAATAAAGCACATTGATGTCAGATATCATTTCATTAGAAATCATATTGAAAAGAAAGACATCACTTTGGAATACATCTCAACTGATAAGCAGTTAGCTAATATATTCACAAAGCCATAATGAGAATCAAGGTTTGAAGAGCTCAAGAATGAGTTAGGGTTAATTGAGCTGAGTTAGATTACTCAAAAGACTCAATCAGCAGAGATATAAGAAGAGAACATGGAAAATAAGCGAGTTTCACATTTCAGCCAAGTAAAACATCCCAGTCGGGAAGTCAGTTGTATTGAGTTAGCTAACTACTGAGTAATGATATGTGAAGACAGAAGCAGAGCTAAGTCACTTTGGAAGTAAGATGAATCATTTATGAGCTAAGTGACAAAAAAAAAGTCATTTTAATTGAGCGGGAATGTTTTTAAGGATGACTGTCAGTACAAAAGCTGCACAGTAAACCATATGATTGGATATAAATGCTGCAGCATTTAATGTGGGGAAATTAATGCAATTTTAAAGGTTTAATCTTGACCGTTGATTTTGATGAAATTTTTCAAATTCCAAAAACCGTCCTTTCATGTCCCATATATATACGAAATTTCATTTTCTCTCTCCTCACAAACCCACTCTTCTTCAGCAAGAAAGCATTTTTCTCTCTGCAAATCCGTTCAAAACCCTACCGTTCAAGTTCAGTTTTTTGCGTTTTCAATCGGTTAAAAGTTCTGTAAATGGATGCAAACCATGATTTTGCTTTGCTATCTGAGAAGATCCACACCGGAACGTCCGTGTATTTTAATGGAATGATCAAGCAGGGTGTTGATGATGCCCTAGTGAAGAAGATAGCTAAGAAGTTGGAAATGTCCGGTTTGAAGGATTTTCAATCGATGCAGTTCAGGCATACTTATCTAGAGAAAGTGGCAATGTTTTATGGGAATGTCGAGGTGCATGACGATGAAATCCGTTCGTCCGTCCATAGCAAGGCCATCAAAATCACTGCAAAAGACCTTATTGAGCATTGTTTCTTACCCTCTGAAGGGATGAATGACATCGCTGAGAAGGATGTCAACTTGGCTGCAGCTTGGAAGGAAGTTGCAAAGCTGGAGTATGCTGCTAAAGCTGTGTATATAGCTAAGAAAGATTTTTTGAAGGAAGACTACCAAAAGCTGATATACATCATGTCCAAGTGCATCGACATTAAGTTTGGGAGTTTCAATCAGCTGTCCAAGACTAAGCTGATTGTGTTGGCTGCAATCATGCAAGACAAGAAGGTGAACTAGGCTGAGTTTATCTTCAGCTGAGTGTGCCAGAACGTGATCAACCAGTCCTATAAGGATTATGGGACCTTTGGATGTTCGCTAGGTTATGGCCTTGTCATTGGCCACCTGATGGAAATTAAGGGGATAGCATTGCACCATGGAAAACCATTCCATGCAAACAAGAGAATGTTCAAGGCGAACCTCTCTGGTGCGCAGAAGAAGGCTAATGCAAGAAAGGCAGATACTAGTGAGGGGGAATCAGCTGACCCTACTGAAGACACATCTGAGACCTCCCAAGCTCTCTCACCGAAGCCGATCTCTAAGAAGAGAGCTGCCACATCGAAGCCTGCCCATGTCCCTGCAGCCATGACCAAGAAGGCACCTACAGCCAAACCCAAAGCTCATGCCCAAGCAGCCGAAGCCCCTGCCCCCACAGCCGAGACTGAGGAACCCCAAATTCCTTCTCCAGTCGTGAAGAAAAAGCGGACTGCCAAGTCTTGGAAGGCAACTGCTTCTAAAAAGACTTCTATTGAAACACAGGCCTTCCCCTAGGAAGAGCCTGAAGAGGTGGAACCTGAAATCCAATTGGTCGCCACAAAGAAAATATGGCTGTTCAGAATGTCAGAATTGGAGAAAACACCCGAGTCCGGTACTTAGCCGAAGAAGGCCAGTGAGACTGCTGATGCTCAAGAAGAGCAACCTCAACAAAAAGTTGAACAACCCGAGAAGATTGCTGATGCTGATCAGAAAGGTGTTCAAGACCCAGCTATGCGGGAGACATCTATGGAAAAACAAGGAGCTGAGACAACCAAGACCATTGAAGAACATGTTGTCTCACCCCCTCAGACCGATGTTGTTGTGTCTGAGGAGGAGCAAGCTCCATTAACAACCATTCTGTTAGGAAATTTATTGTTTAGATTTTGATGAATGCCATGTAAAACTTAGAATAGGAAGTTGGCACCCCAATTCTTGTTGAAAAATGCATTGTAAATAAAAAAAAAATAGAGGTGGCCAAGCTGAGTCAAGTCAGCTACGCCCTAACATGCAAGAAGACAACTGAAGACTAGAAGGAAGACTCTAAATTGCTAAACAGTGAGTATGGCAAAGAAGAGTAGACGGGAACTCTCTGAAGAAGCGGTGAGATGCAACTTAGTGGAGTATCGGTCAAGTCAACTCGAGAAAAGCCAAGTCTCAAGTTGAAGTGATGAAGAGTCATCCATGATTGGAAGTCGACTCTAAGTCACCGGGAAAAGCAAAGAAATGCAATAAGTCGAGATAATCGTAAAAGATCCGTTACAGTAAATCAAGAGAATTACTTAAACAAGTAATATCTCCATATCACCTTTCTCGGAGTGCTCACCCCGAAGCGTGCAAAAGGAATGAACCAATGGAAAGCACTACACCGTGTCGAACTCAAAAGGTGAAAGAACAATTCATACGAGGAAATGGCAATTCCAAGGATCGCAACAAGACAAGCCAACGATCGCAAGTGACTTTCAAAAATAAGCCTATCTCTTCAACGGGCAAATTTTTGAAAGATCACTATAAAAGGCGAGGAGTTTATTTGAGAAAAAAAGAGAGACAAGTGACACAAGAGATAGAATCGAACCAAAACGTTCAAGCAATTATTAGAAAATCAAATATTCTCAATCCTCAAGCCTCACACTACGAAGAACATCAATCCAACACTCATTGTCAAGGAAAGATAACTTCAATCGGTTGAAGAGGAAAATATCGAAAACAAGGGGTCTACATTCCACGAAGGATTGTAGGAAGGTTCAAGATCGAACCAAGTCTTAAGCTTTTGGAGGGCTTCGTGATCAAATCCAAAGAGCTTGAGCAAGTGAGTCAGTAGCAAAGCAAGGCATTGCCTGTGAAGAAGAAGTTGAGTCGCACGAGAAGCCAACGAGTGATCAAGGCGTCTCTCGCATCGAGTCCCAAAGGATCAAGTCGTTTGTGTGATCAAGACTTGTATCCGGAATTTATTACCACTTTGTATACCGATCATTACCTAGTGGATTCCTCCGGGAGTTGGAGAAGAGAGGAGTAGAAGAATTACCCCATCTTCGAACCTCTATAAAATTTTATTGTGTCATTTACATTTCAAAGACTTTAATTTATGCACCTTAATTGTTTAATTCTCACGACATATTTGCTATCCACTTGATAATTTATAAGTACTAAACTAAGCACTAAATCCTTGCTTAATCAAACTTAAGGGTGTTAAGTCTTCCGCTGAAAACAAAACCACAAATGAGTTAATTTAGAGCCAACAATCGAGTTATTCCATCAACGGCTCGATTGAGTCGTTGAGAGGCTAACTCTCTTGATTGACTAAATTGATTGTCCATCAAGGACACGTGTAGTATCAACTCAATTATATTTTAAAAGGACTAAATCGAAAATTTGGTAAGGTTTATTCAACCCCCCCTTCTAAACCTTACACTTACACCCCTTGGGACCTACACATTCCAGAGGTCGAAGAGGAAGATGATGATAGTGATCTTATCATGTACTCTCCAACATATCCGGAAATCCAGACGAGGCTAAGGAATTGGAGGAATTGGAAGTTGGATTACTCTAGGAAGCAGTTCACTTGCCCAGAGTTTATTGATGAAGAAGAGGAGCTTCTTAGCTTCCTTGGGTATGTATCCATCCAAGATGCCCTGAATGAAGAGTTTTGCATGGATACTCTTAGGGATATCAAGGAGGATGAGAAGGAGAAAGTCGAAGAGCGAGCTAAAGCCATGGAGAAATCCAAGATGTGTCTACACACAGGGACACATGAGCATCTCCATGAGTCAACTGATAGTGATATGGAGCAGATGGACCCTGTTGTTGCAGTAGAGAAGGTCGAGTTAAAGAAGGCCACTCGAGAATCAAGATCCATGCACGAGCTAAATCTACAAGAAGGTCAAGGAGAGTCCTCCAAAGTCTCTCCTCGGACTGATCCTTTGGGAGTGGCGCAGGAGATTACAAGCTGTTGCGGCGATCACGTCCTTGTGCACTCAACTAATGGCTCTCAGGGATTTTGGGCACCCAAGCCAAGCCTATACCTGAAGAAGGTGTTGAGACACCTGCCCATACGGATGATCAGTCAAAGAACACTACAATCATGTCTGAGGAGTGGTGTAACCCCACTGTCATTCACTCAGCTGGTGCGCCAACTGAGGGGGAAACTCTCTCCACCACATCAGGGTCGGAGGATATTGTGGGAGACCAAACAAAGAAGTTAGGAGATGAAGGAGAGAATGTCATAGAGGAGCAGAGTGGAATTAACGAAGCTTAGACATTTGAGTCTGTCTCAGCTAAGATTTCCTCTGTTGTACAGGCCGATGAAGCTGCTGATGCAGCTAAGGAAAAGGATGGAGAGGCCCAGGGAGTTGAGACTCTGGGTCATGAAAGTGCAATCCAAGGAGTTGAGACTCCGAAGGATGCCAAAATCAAAGAACCTAAGACAGCTGAGTCTGTCGAAGGGATTGTAGAAGGCCCTACAGCGGTTGAGACTTCTGGGGGTAAAGAAGGCGTAAGAGAGGTTGAGACTTCCCCAGGTAAAGAGCCGGAGCAACAGAACATTTCTCAAATCGAATGAGCTACTGTAGAAGAGGAGATTAGCGCCCTTCGTGATTCCCAAGAACATATTGACACATCATTTCTGGGATTTGAGGATGAAGCCCAGTCCACCCATCCTGAAGATTCTTCAGTGTACAAGGCTGAGGATGTTCTTAACTCTCAGAGCTATGTCAGTGATAAGACAGCTCTCATGAGATTCAATTTTGATGATGAGCCATCACCAAAGGCCACATCATATTCCGATACGCTGATGAGACAGCTGAGGACCAGGTAACTCAATTGGAAAAACCCATTGAGACTAAAGAAGCCGTTAAGACAGTTTTTGCTCAGTCAGCTGAGCAAACACATTCAACTGCCCAAGCTGAAACAAAGTCAGCTGCGCAGGCTACCACAGCTGCAAAAGTAACAACTCCAACAGCTCTCTCACAGGCTTCCACAACTACGAAATCTGCCGATGACGCTACAGCAGCCGAGGCACAAAGAGATGGTTCTTTGCAGGAAGCACAAGGACAAACCCACCAGAGTGGAGCTTCAGGGATACCGTTTGTCCACAATGACATTTTTTAAGACATGTTCCCATTCAATGTTGAGCTGCCTGACATGGAAGAAGAGTCTGCCAAGGATCAAGAGAAGTATACCATGCAAGAAGAACCCGTCATTCCTACAGATTCGATTCTGCCAATGGACTTTAATTTTGATGCAGTGTGACCAGAAGCTGAGTCAAATCCGACAGCTGAATTCTGTAAAGCCTGCAAGACTATCTGTGAAGAGATTGAGAAGATGGAACACCACCAGGCATCTCTGGATCATAGATTGGAAAATCGGGATGCAATCCTCACTGTTGATCTGAGAGGGATCATTGTTCCAATAATGGAATGGGCTGCACAGTAGACTGCATTACTTGCGGACACTTCAATGTTTCAGCAGAGAATGAAAGAGTATATGGTCCGGATGGAAACCGAACACAAGTCGGATATACAGTTGCTCAAGCATCACCACCAGAGCGAGATTGCTCGCCTAGAGAACAACATAACTAACAAAAAATCAGTCTTCTAATGGTCAAGATGAAATTGGTGTCAGCTGAGTCGAAGGATACTCGATCGGAGTTCCGAAAATCCCACTGCAGGTCCCAAGGGGTGTGAATAAGGTTTAGAAGGGGGGTTGACTAAACCTTACCATTTTTTTGATTTTAGTCCTTTTGAAATTATAACATAGTGAACTCAAACAGCCGTGTCCTTGAGGGACAGCTAAGTTGGTTATTAAGCTAAATTAGCCACTCAACAGACTCAATAGAGCTGTTGATAGAATAACTCGGTTGTTTAACCTGAACATTAACTTGGTTGTATTGGTTTTATCAGCGGAAGACTTAACACCCTTGATTTGTTTTAAGTTTGTTTTAACACTTGATTTTTAGCACTTGGTTATTAATTAGCTGGATAGCAAATGTGAGTTTTATCAGTAGATATGATGGAAGTATGCAGAAACGTAAATGTGCTGAAAAATAAATGACACATATAGTTTTATAGAGGTTCGAAGATGGGGTAATTCTTCTAATTCTCTCTTCTCCAACTCCTGGAGAAATCCACTAGGTAACAGATCAGTTTACAACGTGGTGAACAGTCTAGAGACAGCCTTGGTCACACAGTTGACTTCTCTTGCGACTCAGTTTCTTAACAAGGCAATTGCGCCTTGCTACTTCAACTCACTTCTCAAGCTCTTGGATTTGATCACGAAGCCCTCCAATAACTTGATACTGGTTCGACCTTGAACCTTCCTACAATCCTCCTTGGAAAGTAGACCCCTTTTGATTCTTCAAAAGTTTCCTCTTCAACAGATTTGAAGTTGTCTTTCCTTCATAGCTTTGTGTTGGATCGATTTCCTTCGAGTTTCAGGCTTGAGGATTTGCTTGAATATACTAGAGAATATTGTAGGTTAATTGCTTGAATATTGCTTGCTTGTTCGTGGTCCATGTAACCTTTTCTCAATAAATTCCTCAGCCTTTTATAGTGCACTTTTGAAATTTTGCCCGTTGAAGAGATAGACTAATTTCAAAAGTCACTTGTGTTTGTTGGCTTGTCTTGTTTGCATTCCTTGATGTTGACATTTCCTCGTATTAAATGTTTTGCACCATTTCAGACTTTCGGACACACGGTGTAGTGCTTCCCATTGGTTTATTCCTTTTGCACAATTCTGGGACTAACACTTTACACCTGACATCTTTGACATGACAACGGATCTAAGTCAGTTGTCTTGAGTTGACTGTTGTCTTTTAATCCCCAGTTGACTTGAGTCTGCTTCAGTCCTTGGATGTCTCAATTGTCACTTCAACTTGAGACTTGGCTTCCTTGAGTTGACTTGACCGACTCTTTTACAATTTGTTCCTCACCGGTGACACACCTTGATTGAGTGCTTGACTTCTTCGCCCATACTGCTGACACACAACAGAGTCTTCAATCCAATTCTCAGTTGACTTCTTGTATTCCTTGGCGTAGCTGACTTGACTCAGTTTTTCCAGCCCTATCTATTACAATACGAATTACAAGGAAAATGGGGTGCCAACTTCCTAGTTTAATTTTACATGGTATCATCAAAATCTACAAAATAAATTTCCAAACAATTTCCCCCTTTTTGATGATGCCAAAACTTAAAAACATTCAACAAAATATAAACAGCAAAGATACATACAGACAATGTAGTAACAAAGAATGTATGCTTAAAATAGATCGTTTTATTGATCATAGCATTCTTGTCCTTTACACAGATGAGTGTATTTATATAAAAATACATAAAGTGGTTTGCAGCAACACTTCAACGCCTTCGCTGCTTCCTTCCTCTTTCTTCTTTAGCTCTCGTGTGCTCCTCATCGTCATCAACTCTTTTTCTCTTCTTCTTCTCATAGGCCCATTTAGAAGCATCATCCCTTTGCTTCCTCTCGAGCCATTGACAAGTTTGCCTTTCATTCTCCTCTTCTTGTCATCTAATTGCCTCAGTGTTCTTTCTTGCCACTTCCCGGTTGGCTAGGTGATCGTATCCAGCCTAGTTGACTAGCCCTTTCTTGTCAGGATCTACGAATTCAACGTCCTTGGGTTTTGGTCGAGGTAGTTGACCTGTTCCGCCACCACTTCTTCCTCTGCCTGACTCAGCTCTTCCTCTGCCTTTGGGTGTGTACTGCACGGGAGTTCTCGCTTTCAGTGAGTGATCGCTTGAAGACGAGCTTGCTTTTTACGTTTTTTCGCACAAGGCTAAGCCTTTCTCCCAGTACAAATCCCAGGCTTGGGCCAGAGCCATTCCTTGGAAATAGCCATCAGATTCAAGGGTTTTGAACTCTTCGACCAATCTGGGCTCAGATCCATCATCAGGGATAGCATCCTGATCCTTTCCAACTGGAGGACCACCATACTGTTTCAACACTTCCTGAACGCGGGCATCCTACTTTTTTGAGAACTCCTCAAACCCTGCTTCAATGATTTTTCTTTTCTCCGACATTGGCACAATAGAGTGCTCAATGGGAGTTTGCTCAGGATGAAGGGAGTAACATAACCTTGCTGGGGGGTTTCAGCTAACATCAACGTCAAATCCTTCGATCTTTCCCCCTCAGCTGCTTTACCCTTCTTCACAACTGCATCTTTGTTAGCTATGTCTTTATTCAATTTTTCTTCTTTTAATCCCTTTAGGGACTCTTCTTCCCCCTTTGTGGAATCATCAAAGGAGAGAGGGACCCAAGGGAACATGCTTCCAAGAAGAAAGTCCAGTCTGCTAATCGTGGAATCATGCTTGAGTCTCTTTGCATCGGATGCGTTTGAATCTCCGTCGAATCTCCTCGCACTCGACTTTCAATATCTTCATTTCACCAAGAGTAGCTGAATTTGTCATTCATTGCATTTTTGAGTCTTAGGATCTCATTCTTATGAAAATGTCGCAAAGACCTTCATGTCATTTTTGTGAGACTGATCTATTCTTTCAATGTATTCCTTCATCCGCTGCTTGATCATGGAGTTATCCGCACTCCATACATCATTCTGCCATATAGGGCTTTGAAATATCGTACTGGCTCACTTCGCATAGCAGTCTGCTATTGAGGCCATTACTGGATTCGCACCACGATCCCTCTCAAGTGTGCTGTGAGAGTGGCATCGCGATTGTCCATGTGTAAATCGAGTGAGGCCTGGTGTCGTTCAATATTCTCAATCTTCTAGCAGATCTTCTTGAAGACTTCCCAAATTTCAGTTGTCTCACCTGAATCATCAGCCAGCCACTCATTGTCAAAATCAAAGTCTACTGGCACAATCGTGTCGGTGGGAATGATGGGATCTTATATGAAAATGTATTTTCTTTGTTCGATGGTGCATCTCTTCCTCGGATGCAGGCATGTCCTGGGTGAATGGAAACATGTCCTGAAAGACATCATCACGCACCTAGGGAATATCTGGGTCTCGACCTTTCAATACCTTCCCTTTTAGTAGAAGAGTAGAGTCAACTCTCGATGGCGCCTCTGTTGCGGAAGCTTCATCAGCAATATTCACAGTTGTGTGAGCCTATGACGGAGCTGACGGAGTCGTTACTCTTGCAGCTGTGGAAGGCTACACAGATGACTCGGTTTCAGCTAGGGCTTTTGGATTGTCTTGCCCAGCTGACTGAGCCTCAACTGTCTTAACAGCTTCCTCGGTCTCAGTAGACTTTTCTAAATGAATAACCTGCTCCCCGGTTGTATCATCAGCGTCATTGGATGATGATGAGACTTGTGGAGTTGGCTCATCATCAAAATTGAACTTTTGGCGAGCCGCTTTCTCGCTGATTTGGCTCTTAGTTTTGAAAACATCCTCAGCTGGATCCGTAGGATTTGCAATCGGAATAGACTCAGCTTCATCTTTTGATCCCAAAATGAATGTGTCTAAATTTTCCTGGGAATCATGAAGTGCGCTTATCTCTTTTTCTGCATCAGCGCTGCCTAGAGGAGGAATGTTCTGTGCATCTTGATCTTTACCTAGGGAAGTCTCAACCTCCCTTAGGCCTTCAACACCCCCAGCAGTCTCAACTACTACGAGGCCTTATGTGTTCCCTTCGACAGTCTCAACTGTCTTAGGGTCTACTACATTCCCTTTGACAGTCGCAGTTGTCTTAGGGTCTTCGACCATGGCATCCATAGGAGTCTCAACTCTTTGGATTGAACTCTCACTGCCCAGTGTGTTAACTCCCAGGGCATCACCATCATGTGCCTCAATCATCAGAGTGTCATTGGCCTTCATAGCAGCTGACACTTCAGCTGGGACAGACTTAATTGTCCGAGCTTCGTCAATGTCACTCTGCTGAGGTTCTTTTTCTTTTTCTAATTCACCTCATTGCTTCATGGTTGAGTCTTCCACAACATCGTCCAACCCTGCTGTGGTGGAGAGATTTTCCTCTCAACTGGCTCACCAGCTTAGTGACTGATAATGGGGTCACTCTACTCTTGACTCGCGGCTTTTTCCTTTGAGTGCTCAGCCACTGAGGCAGGTGGTAACACACCTTCTTCAGGGGTTGGCTCAACTTGGGTGCCCGATTTCCCAGTTTCATCACCAATACCCTTGGGTCCATCCTCTAATTGCACAAGGGACATGGTTGTAGCAATAACTGATGTAATGTGTTGCGCCACTCCCAGAGTATCAGTTTGCAGGAGAGATTGAGATGATTCTCCTGGTCATTCTAACAACTGATGCTCATGGATTGCTCTGGATTCCCTCACAGCCTGCTGCATATCTGACTTCTCGGCTGCAGCAGTGGGATCCTCATCACTTTCAGATAACACATCAAGATGTGTATGAGTGTGACCTGGGGAGCCTGTAAATTCGCATATTTTCGACTTTTCGAATGCTCAGGCTCGCTTCTTAGCTTTATCATTTTCATCCGCTTTTATGATACGAAGGATATCCATGCAGTTATCTTCGTCAAGGGTATGTCGAACAATTGCAGCACCAAGAAAATGCATCAACTCTTCTTCTTCTTCTATGAACTCAGGGTGAGCGAACTGCACCCTTGAGTGATCCAGCTTCCATGTTCTCCATTCTCGTAGATGTCGCTGGATGTCTGGACACAGTGGAGAGTATATGATTACATCGTCATCATCATCTTCACCCTCACCGCCTGTTTCTTGAATTGGAGGCAAGAGACCTTACTCTTCCTCAGAAGCAACAGCATCTGATGTTGGTGGAGAGATAACTTTCTCAACGACAGGTTCAATTGTCTGTGTTGCTTCACTCTCCTCAGCTATCTTTCGAGCAATTTGGGTCTTTGACTAATATCTCGTTGATCACCATCGTGCCAGACTTCGCAGATTCATCAATGATTTCAGGAGACTGCTCTTCCTGAGTGACAACAATCTCGACTTCTTTTTCTGGCTGGGTAGTAGATTCAGCCGTCTTCTCAAGTTTAGATCTCCTGAAAAGCCGTCTATCCCACGTTGAGATTTTAGAAAAAAGGTCACCACTTCGATCGTCTTCGACGTATGGCCTAAATTTTACTCTTGTCTGATGGATTTATCTTGCCTAGGTTCCACGAATATGCAGGCTAGAAAGATGTTACTCACAAGTATCAACGCCGATTCTGGGATCAAAATTTGGATATTTAGGAATTCATGTAAGTAGTCCTTCTTAGTTTAGTATATGATACTCGTGATGGTGGGGTTATACTGCACTTTGAAGAAGAAGTTGGCTATCTTAGATGCGGACTTCCCCTTTCTCGTGCCCCTATCAGATCAAAAAGACTGCTAAATCTTTCCGAAGTGAGAGAAGGAGGAAAGGCCCTTCTGCGGAAGAACGAATCCGTGCTCACTGCTTCGAACCCAATATTCTTCCGCGACTCGTCCACAATGGAATCTGGTTTGCCATGGCGAAGAGCAACACCCTTCACTTCCAGCAGATGGCCAATCACAAGGCCATATCCAAGTGAGCTTCTGAAGGACCTATCCTTCTAATATGTCCTGTTCAGCACATTCTGGCAGAGTCTGATGTAAACAAACTCAACCCAATTGACTTTATTTCCCTGCATGATCGCATCCATGACGATCAACTTTGTCTTGGACAACTGATTGAAGCTTCCAAACTTCATATCGACATATTTCGAGGCGACATCCATCAGCTTGTGATAGTCGTCCTTCAACAATTTCTTGTCAGCTGTATATATCACTTTGGAAGCACACTCTGGTTTGGCTACTTCCTTCCATGCAGCAGCCAAGTCGACATCAGCCTCATAGATGTCCTTTGAGCCCTCCGAAGGCAACAAGCAGTGCTCAGCAAGGTCTTTTGTACTGAGTTTTATCACCTTGCTGTGGACGGAAGATTTGATTTCTTCGTCCTGCACCTCAGCATTAACGTAGAACTGAGTTACCTCCTCGAGATAGGTATGCGTGTACTCCATAGTCAAAAAAGCCTTTAGCCCTGACTTTTCCAACATTTCAGCAATCTTCAGAACTAGGGTTTCATCAACACCCTGCTTTATCATTCCGTCGAAATCCACCGAAGAGCATGTGTGGATTTTCTTCGAGAGTTTCACAAAGTCATGCTTTTGAGCCATTTTCAGAGAGTTTCACCGATCGAAAAGTTAGGAACTTGCTTGAGAAAACTTAGGGTTTCAAAGAGAAAAACTTTGCTTTTGCTTGAAGATGAATAGTTCGCGTAGTGAGAGAAATGAAAATTTTTGTATATAAAGGTTATGAAAGGACATATTTTGGATGTCACCCCGCTCATTTAAAACGACTGCGTTTTTGTCACTTAGCTCATAAATGATTCGGCTTATATCCAACGTGACTTAACTCTGCTTCCCTCTTCTCATGAAGTGACTGTTGTCCTAACTCGATAAAGCGACTTCCCTATAAGGTTGTTTCACTTGGTGAACTGTGAAACTTGCTCTATTTTTATTTTCTCATCTTCTTTCTCTGTTGATTCAGTCTTCTGAGTTTCAACTCAGCTCAATTAACCCTAGCTCATTCTTGAGCTCTTCAAATCTTGATTCACATAGAGGCTTAGTGAATATATCAGCTAATTGCTTATCAGTTGAGATGTATTCCAAAGTGATGTCTTTCTTTTCAACATGATCTCTTATGAAATGATACCTGACAACAATATGCTTTATTTTTGAATGCAACACAGGATTCTGAGTGATTGCAATGGCACTAGTGTTATCACACATAATTGGATCTCTCTCTTCAATCTCATAATCTCTCAGTTGTTGTATCATCCATAAGACTTGGGCACAACAGCTGCCCACAGCTATGTACTCTGCTTTAGCTGTGGATGTTGCTATTGAGTTTTGTTTCTTACTAAACCAAGAAACCAATCTATTTCCAAGCATTTGACATGTACCTGAAGTACTCTTCCTGCCAACTCTACATCCAACATAGTCTGAGTCTGAGTAACCAATAATCTTGTATACACCTTCCTTTGGATACCATGAGCCAACTTCCTGGCATCCCTTCAAATACCTTAGGATTCTCTTAGCTGCAGTCATGTGGATCTCCTTTCGTGCAGATTGAAATCTTGCACATACACCTACTGCAAAGGTGATGTTTGGCCTATTGGCTGTTAAATAGAGCAATGATCCAATGAGTGCATCCATCTTGACTGATGTGTTAATTGGAATTTTTACAGAAGACTTCTCTTCCATACCAAATTTCTTCATTAAATCTCGGCTATACTTTGTTTGACTTATGAAGGTTCCATCCTTCAATTGCTTGACTTGAAGTCCTAGGAAGAAAGTCAGCTCTCCCGTCATGCTCATCTCAAATTTACCTTGCATGAGGTTTGAGAACTTATCACACAGCTCTTTGTTTGTGGATCCAAAAATGATATCATCCACATATATTTGAACAAGCAGTATATTTTCTCCATCTTGAATTCTGAAGAGTGTTCTATCAACTTTGTCTTTGGTGAATCCATTGTCAGTTAGGAATTGAGACAATGTATCATACCATGCTCTTGGTGCTTGTTTCAATCCATGTAATGCTTTCTTGAGCTTATACACCTTATCTCCAATAGTTTTCTGCT
This sequence comes from Rehmannia glutinosa, assembly GCA_016081115.2. NCBI lineage: Eukaryota > Viridiplantae > Streptophyta > Magnoliopsida > Lamiales > Orobanchaceae > Rehmannia > Rehmannia glutinosa. Next base: position 32,382,783 of record CM071928.1, on the reverse strand, counting down.
CAAAACCTGGAGGTTGTTCAACATAGACTTCTTCCTCTAACAATCCATTTAGAAAAGCACTCTTCACATCCATTTGATACACAGTGAAGTTCTTATGTGCAGCATAGGCAAGAAACATCCTTATTTCTTCCAATCTTGCAACAAGAGCAAAGGTTTCATCAAAATCTATACATTTTTCGTGGCAATACCATTTCGCTACCAATCTTGCTTTGTTTTTCACAACAGATCCTTCCTCATTCATCTTGTTCTGAAAACCCATTTTTACGCAATTACATTTTGATGGGTTGCTCTGCACCAATTCCCATACTTTGTTTCTTTCAAAGCTGATTGACTCTTCTTGCATGGCTTGAATCCAATGTGTGCCATCCAATGCTTGAGACACATCCTTAGGCTCTATTTGGGAAATAAAACAAGTGAACATTTCTTCGTGTTGTGCTCTAGATCTGGGTCTTATGCCATCTCTAACATCTCCAATGATTAACTTAGGTGGATGGTCTATCAGCCATCTCACATCAGGTTGAAGTAAGTCTGTTGGATTTAGTAGTCTCATGACTAAGTTGTCTTGAACGGCTCTTTAATATTCATTGATTGTAGACTTTCGGTGTCTTTGAGATTCGGCTATCTCATCTTCATTTGGGTTGCTTGCTCTTATTTCAGCTTCAACATATGGACTCTTATGTATAGTTGGTTGATTCAGCTTATCAGCTAACTCTTCAATGTCTTCTCCATTTACATTAGATTCATCAAAAACCACATGGATACTCTCTTCTGTGACCATATTCCTCTTGTTCAGCACTCTATAGGCTTTGCTCCAAGCTGAGTATCCCAAAAAGATTCCTTCATCAGCTTTAGCATCAAAAGCCTTCAAATTATCTTTGCCATTGTTATGGATGAAACATATATATCCAAATATCCTGAAGTATCCAACATTTCGCTTTCTCCCAGTCCAAATCTCATAGCGAGTCTTGGTTAATTGCCTGTTTATCAGGCATCTATTTTGAGTATAGCATGCTGGCCCAAAATCTCTTAGGCAATCCGACTTGACTATCATGGTCCTTGCGAACTTCTTGAGAGTTATGTTCCTTCTTTCGGCTACTCCATTCTCTTTGTGGAGTTCTTGCGGTGATAATTCATGAGCAATTCCATTTTCAACACAATTGAGTTATTATCCTATTGACAAACTCGGTTCTCCGTCGACCTTATCTTTATAATTGTTTGACTCTTTTCATTTTGAACTATTTTCATCGGTGAGGTAACTGCGCAAAGTTTCTTCTTTTTGCACATGAAGATTGTCCACGTATATCTTGAATAGTCATCTACCACCACCAAGGTGTATTTCTTTCCACTTATGTTGGTGGTTCAATTTGGACCAAATAGATCCATATCAGCAGATGTAATATCCTTGTTGAAGAAGGACTTGACTTATCCTTGAATGAAGATTTTATTTGCTTTCCTATCGCATGCATCACATACACTTTCCTTCTTGTACTTCGAAGTCGGCAATCCTTCTACGAGATGACTCCTTGCAAGCTTGTTGATTGTCTTGAGGTTGAGATAACTCGGCTTCTTGTGCCACAACCAACTTGATTCGGATGTGCTCTTTTTGCTATGAGACAAGTCTTGGTGTGATAGACCAATCTACCACATACATATTCTTTGTCTTGATCCTTGCGAACTATTTCATTTGATTTGGCATCTTTGATCGGCACACTCCCATATCGAATCCAACATTATAGCTCTTGTCCACGAGTTGGGTGATCTTAACAAGTTGAAGTTGAGACCTTCAACATAAGCAAACATCTGTGATTTCCAATCGATTCTTCTTGATGGATCTTGTGCCTTTGATTTCCACGAGCTTCATTTCCTCCAAATATGACTTTTGCACCTCTAATCTCCTTGAATCTTGATAGGTTTTTCTTGTTTTCTGTCATATGCGGAAGCGACCACTAACCATGTACTAGGTTCCTTGGCACTCGATTGTTCCTTGAACTGCAACCAAGAAATTAGTTTTAGGTACCCATACTTGCCAGGTCTGAGGGGTTAGTGCTATAAGATGATCCAACCAATCTATAGCTAAATACTTGACTATAAGAGGTTGCCATCTATCAGTGCCATAATCATAGTGCACATTAGCAAATTGCTTGTGGGTTTTAGGTTCATAGAGTTGTCTCTTTTGTCTGTATGCCTGTGTGTTTGTTTTAGCAATTCCTTTCTTGGGATAATTGTGATAATTCTGAGTGTAGTGCTTGGGTGCATATGTGTGCTGATAATAGCTCTTTTGCCTTTGGAATGACCTTTGCTAAGTTTTAGGTCTTTGCCATCTGGGCTTGTATTGTCTTTGCTGATGTTTCACATTATTCCAATCAGCATAGTTTGGATAGTTTCTACCATTGCCATCATGTGTGTTTCTCTAATGAAACTCACGGGGTTTTGGTAGCTCTGTTTGCTTTTCACTGAGTATTTGTTTGGAGTTTCTTTGAGGAACTTGCCTGGATTTCTTCTCAGCTGTCCTCTCAGCATACTCAACTGGCTGTAATTCCCTTTATATCCAAGGCCAGTTTGTTTGTGATTGTTCTTAGGAATGAATGTTGGTGCAACATTTGGTATTTTGGATTTTTGAGATGATTCATTGCTTGAAGATCCTCTTTCCAGAAACACTCTTGGAGTTTGACTATGCACAAAGGAATTAAATCCTATGCCTGTCTTATCTCCACATTCTTTTTTACTCATGATAAGATCATCCAATGATTTGGATGCCTTTGTAAATGAGACAATCACATTTTTTAGTTCTTTTTCCCTCTTTTCTATAGCAGCTAACTCTACTATGATCTTGGCATTCTCAGCCTTCACCTTAGTGTTCTCATCAGCTATGTGACTCAGAGTACTCAGCTCTTTAGTCAGTTGTGAGTTTTGGCTTTTAAGCTGGTTGTTTTCCTCATTTAGAGTTGTGTGTGAGGATTTTATGTGTTCAAACAGAATAGAGGCACATAAAGTCTTGACTTCTCAAATTTAATTGACCAAGTCAACCCTAAAGCTTGATTTAGAAGGAACCAAAACTCAAAGGGGTTTTGTAATTTTTAAAAACCTCCATTTTTTTTTTTTTGTAATTAGCTCGAATCTTAAGAGTATTTTTGTAATTACCCTACACTTAATTTTTGTAAATATTTTGTGCAGGGTGGACAAGGAATTACAAGGAACATAGTGTTTGAAGATATTGAGATGAGAAGTGTTTCCAATCCCATAGTCATAAATCAGAACTATTGTGATAAAAATAAAAAATGCCAAAAACAGGTACGATTTAATTAAAGTACACTATTAATACTAGTTTGAGCAACAATAGGAAATACTCTTCTTCCTACCTCAAAATATGTAAACTCATCCCACATTAACATAATCCCTTTTTCTAATTGTAGGTCCCAAGGGGTGTGAGTAAGGTTTAGAAGGGGGGGTTGAATAAACCTTACCAACTTTTCGATTTTAGTCCTTTTAAAATATTATAGAGTTAAATACACACGGCTAAGTCTTGGGGGACTGACTAAGTTAGTTAACCAAATAGCGAGTTAGCCACTCAGCGACTCGATTGAATTTGTTGATAGAATAACTCAATTTGTTTAATCTAAACTTAACTTAGGTTTGTGATGAGATTTTCAGCGGAAGACTTAACACCCTTTAATTTGATTTAATTTGTTTTAAACACTTGATTTTAGCACTTAGTTACTTATCACTTGGATGGAAAATTATCGTGAGATATAAAGTGATATGCGAGAAATAAAATCTTTGAAATATAAATGACACAATAATTTTTATAGAGGTTCGAAGATGGGGTAATTCTTCTACTCCTCTCTTCTCCAACTCCTGGAGGAATCCACTAAGTAATGATCAGAGTACAAAGTGGTTATCAGTCCAGATACAAGTCTTGATCACACGGCTCACTTGCTCCTTTGGGACTCGATCACGGAGATGCCTTGGTCACACACGGTGGCTTCTCGTCCGGCTCGGCTACTTCACAGGGCGGCTGCCTTGCTACTTTAGCTCACTTTCTCAAGCTTCTTGGATTTGATCACGAAGCCCTCCAATAACTTGAGATTGGTTCGACCTTGAACCTTTCTACAATCCTCCTTGGAAACTAGACCCCTTTTGCTTCTTCAAAAGTTTCCTCTTCAACAGTTTGAAGTTGTCTTTCCTTCACAGCTTAGTGTTGGATCGATTTCCTTCGAGATTTAGGCTTGAGGATTTTGCTAGAATAACTTGAGAATATTTTGCAGGTTACAGTGTGAATAAAGCTTGTTATCTTAGATATGCAAGGTTCAGGTCACCTTTTGTCAATGTGATTCCTCAGCCTTTTATAGTAAATTTTCAAAAATCGGCCCGTTGAAGAGATAGGATGATTTTAAAAAATCACTTGTGTTCGTTGGCTTGTCTTGTTGCAGTTCTTGATGTTGACATTTCCTCATATTAAATGAATAATTAGCTTTTCATAATCTGAGAAAAGGTGCAGTGCTTCCTATTGGTTTACTCCTTTTGCACGCGCCGGGGTGAGCACTTTAAGACATGGTAGCATGGAAGTATTACTTGTTTAAGTAATATTCTTGACTTTTGTGCAACGGATTCTTTTCAGTTAACTCCTCTTTGCAGCTGTCTTTTCCCCAGGCGACTTGAGTCTGCTCCAATGTTTGAAAGACTCATCTGTCACTTCAACTTGACTTGGCTTCTTGGGTTGACTTAACTGACTCTTCTCACAGCTGTCTCACAGCCGATACTCCTTCAGTTGAGTTCTTGATATCTCTTCCTTGCCACACTCAGCTGCTTCACCGCGGAGTCTTCATTCTAGTCTTCAGTTGACTTCTTGTATTCCCGGGCATAGCTAACTTGACTCAGCTCATACATCCATATCTATTACAATACAAATTACAAGGAAAATGGGGTGCCAACTTTCTAGTCTAAGTTTTACATGGCATTTATCAAAATCTAAACAATAAATTTCCCAACAATTTCCCCCTTTTTGATGATGCCAAAACTTCACAAAATTAAGTAAAATTTAAACAACACAGATACATACAGACAATGCAGAAACAATAATGTATGTGTTCAATAGATCGTTTTATTGATCATATCATTCTTGTTTTTTACACAGCTATTTACAATGTGTATCAGAGCAATCAGAGCATATACTATATCTACGCCAAATATAGTTTTTTTCATTAAATGTACAGAAGACTTAAATACATTTGTATTTACAAAAGTAACACACATGAAGGGTTGACAAGAACACTTCATCTCCTTATTCCTCGTTCTTCTCTTCTTCTTGACTCTGTCTTCGTCGACTCTCTTTCTTTTCATTTCCTCTTGGTTCTTTCTTTTCTCGTAAGCTCTCTTGCACTTCATCTCTTCTTTTTCTTTCTTGTCTTTCTTGCCACAGCTGGTCTTGCCTTTTGTTTTCCTCTTCAATCCTCTTGACATACTCAACATTTTTCCTTTCCACTTCCAGATTGGCTATAGCATCATATCCAGCCCAGTAGATCCTTCCTTTCTTGCCTAGATCTACATATTCAATATTTTTGGGTAGAGGTGCAGGTTTAAAACCTCTATCTCGGCCACTTCTTCCTCCTTCTTTGGCGTATATTGTCTTGGAGTCTTCTTCTTACCGTGAGTGACTAGCAGAGTGGATTGCTAGTAGTCGCTACTGTCGACTTCTTCGCATAGCTTTAGACCTTTCTCCCAGTACAAGTCCCAGGTTTGGGCTATGGACATGTTTTTGAAATATCCTTGAACTCGAGCGTTTTGAATTCTTCAATAGATCTTGGCTCTTGTCGTCAGTCATCGGAATGGCATCGTATCTTTCTGTCGGAATGCCTCCGAATAGTTTTAACATCTCTTCAACACGGACATCCGTTCTTTTGTCGAAATCCTCCATCTCTGCTTCAACAATCCTTTTCTTATGAGAGACATGGGCACATCGAGTGATAGAGCGCGATTACATGAAGCTTGGCGATTATGCTAGTTTGTGACATGACCTTTTTGAGGGGTTTCAAAGCCAAGCATTAAGGTCACATCCTTTGACCTTTCCCCCTCAGCGGCTTTTCCTTTTTCTTCCTCTTCTCACAGTGCATCTTTCTTCTCTCTACGTGTAGCATCTTTCAAGTTCTTCAGGTATTCCTTTTCCCCCTTTTTGGCATCATCAAAGGAGAGAGGAACTCCTGGAAACATCCCAGTAAGCATGAAGTCCAGTCAGCTGATGGCTGAATTCTGCCTGGAGTCGGCTGCGACGTAGGCTGTATGAAATTCAGAATGGGTGGCTTTCGACTCAGGTGTAACCAGTTTCATCTTAGGCATGAGGAGGCTGAATTTGGCATTCATAGTCTCCTCAAGTCTAAGAATTTCTTTCTTCTGAATCTCCTGCAGCAGCTCCATTTCTGTTTTGTGAGATGCATGCAACCTCTCAATGTACTCCTGCATTCTCTGCTTCATGTCAGCATTGTCTGCGCTCCAAACAAACATCCTGTTATAGAGTGCCTTGAAGTAACAAACTTGTTCGAGACGCATGGCTGATTGCTGCTGACACCACTCCCTGATTCTTATCACTATCCCTCTCAAGTCGGCTGTGAGGATAGCATCTCGATTGTCCAGCTGCATGTCTAATGAGGCCTGATGCCGTTCGATCCTCTAAATCTCTCCGCAGATTTTCTTGAAGACTTCACGGATTTCAGCTATTACTTCCGAGTCAGCTGGAGGCCATTTAACGTCGAAATGGAATTCTGTTTACACAATGGAGTTAGTAGGGATAATGGGTTCTTCGCGTGCAGAGTACTTCTTCTGTTCTTTAGTAGTTTCTTCTTCTAGTGCAGGGAGCGCAATTGAGAATGGGAAGGTCTCTTCAAATGCATCGTCTCGTACATGTGAAATCGTACGAGAATTTGTTTTAATGCTGCTGACTCACAGAAGCCGGTTGATTGATTGTGATTCAAATTTGGGGCCTTTGATGGTATTAACCCGGTGGTGAGCCTCATTGTCTTAACGACTTCTTCGGTCTTAGCCTTGGTTTGTCCTTTTGAGTTTGTTGTTCCTTGGCGTATCGATGGCGTCATCGGAAGAAGATGAGACTTGAGAGATTGGCTCATCATCAAAATTGAGCGTTTGTCGGCGGACTTTGAAATCTAGCTTACGTCCACTTGGAAGAACATCCTCATCTGAGTCTTTTTGATATGCTGCAGGGGTGGACTCAGCTTCATCTTTAGATCCCAGAAAAGATATGTCAGGGTTGTCTTGGGAATCATGAAGAGCACTTATCTCCTTCTCAGTTTCTTCAATGTGAATAGGAGGGATGTTCTGCATTTCCGTCTCTTTACACAGGGAAGTCTCAACCTCCCTTAGGCCTTCATTGCCTCCTGCCGAGTCTCAAGCTACTTGCAAGGCACTGCACATTCTCTTCGACAGATGATCACGGTTTGTCTTAGGGTCTTCTGCAGTGGCATCCACAGGAGTCTCAACTCCTTGGATTGCACTTTCATTGCCCAGAGTGTTAACTCCCGGGGCAGATCCATCCTGTGCCTCGACTGCATCAGCAGTGTCCTCAGCCTGCAAAGCGGTTGGCACTTCAGCTGAGACAGACTTAACTGTTCGAGCTTCGTTAGTGACAACTTGCTGTTGTTCTTTTCTTTTTCCTTCTCCACTTCGCCTCCTTCCTGCATTGTGGAGTCATCTGCAGCATCCTCCGACCTAGCTATAGTGGAGTGAGTTTCCCCCTCAGCTGGCGCACCAGCTGAGTGACTTATGTTGGGGTCACTCTGCTCCAGACTCCTGGCTGCTTCCTTTGAGTGCTCAGCCGTGGGGGCAGGTGGTAAGACACCTTCATCAGGGGTTGGCTCAACTTGGGTGCCCAAATTCCCAGTGTCATCACCAATTCCCTTAGATTCGTTCTCTGAATGGACTGGGGAATTGGTTGCAGCAATAACTGTGGCAATCTGTTGTACCACTCCCAACGGATCAATCTCCAGCTGTGATTTGGAAGACTCTCCAGGTCCTTCCATCAGCTCTTGCGCATGCATCAATGGGGTCCATGTCCTCATCACTATCTGAGAGCATGTCAAGATGAGGATGAGTATGGTCGCTGGTTCCAGTGAGAGGACAAATGCTGGGTTTCTCACGAGCTTCAACTTCCTCTGCTAATCTCTCCTTTTCTTTTTCCTTGAAGATATGTAAGATATCCAGGCAGTTATCTTCATCAAGTGCCTGAACCACGGTGGTAAATCCTAGGAAATTCAGCAATTCTTCCTCTTCCTCAATAAATTCAGGGCGTTCAAACTGTACCCTCGAGTGACTCAGCTTCCATGCTCGCCATTCACGCAGACGATGCTGAATGTCTAGGTACACAGGAGAAACCACTATCACATCATCATCTTCATCCTCTTCTTGTTTCCCTTCCTTTTTAGGAATGGAAGGCAACATACTCTGCTGCTCAGCTCCTTTAGCAAAGACATCGGGGTAGGTGGAGACACAACTCTTTCATCGGGAGATTTTCTTGTCTCTGCTTTGCCTCTTCTTCCTCATTTATTCTATCCACGGTTGGGTCTTCTTTTTGCCTCTGTTGATCGGCCTCGACGAGACTTGGGCTACATTTCATCAACAACCACGGAGATCGCGACTTCTTCAACAGTCTCAAAGCCTTTTTCTAGCTGAGTGGCAGACTCAACTGTCTTCTCAAGCTCCGAGAGATTGGTGATTCTTCTACAGGGGTAGCTATCTTCTTTCGGTGCATGGGCACTTTCTTCTTTGGAGGGGAGAACACTGTTTGTTTGCTCGGGTCGGTGATTCCCCACTTTTGGTGTCGCCCTCTTCGCGTGGGCTCTCTTCCGGGCTCAAGAGGTTAGCCACTAAACATTTTCTTGTTTACATGGAAAGACTTTCCATCTTTGAAGGGAATGCCCTTTACTTCCATCAAGTGGCCAATAACTAGGCCATAGCCGAGTGATCCTCAAAGGATCTATCCTCTTGAACGACTTATTCGCAACGATTGCAGTGATCGTTGTTTCGAACTCGGCCAGTTAACTTTCTTCCCTTGCATGATCGCAGCCATGACGATCAGCTTAGTCTTGGACAGCTGATTGAAGCTTCCAAACTTCATGTCCACGCATTTTGAGATGACATCCATCAACTTATGATAGTCGTCTTTCAGTAATTTCTCTTCAGCTATGTAGAAAACTTTCGCAGCACACTTGGGTTTGGCTACTTCTTTCCATGCAGCAGCCAAGTCCACATCAGCTTCGTATATCTCCGGCATACCTTCCGACGGCAGTAATGCACAGTGCTCGCAAGGTCTTGCGATGATTAAAATGTCGTTGCGGTGGACGGAGGACTTAATCCCTTCGTCCTGCACCTCGGTGTTAACATAGAACTGCGCCACCTCTTCAACGTATGTCATTTGATATTCCATCGTGAGGAAGGGTTTTAGTCTGGATTTCTCGATTTTATCCGCAATTTTCTTCACAAGGGTTTCATCGGAACCCTACTTAATCATGCCTTCAAAATCCGGGTTCATCCTTTGTGGATTTGCTTTGATAACTTGGTGAAATCTATCTTTGGTGCCATTTCTAGAGAATTTTACCGATTAAATCTTGACGAAATAGGGTTTCGAGAGAGAAAAGAGACTTGCTTTCTTATTTTTGAAGATGAACAATTTTCGGTGTGAGAGAGAAAAGCGAAAGAATGAGTATATATATGGGTTATGAAAGGACATGTTTTGGTTTTGAATTTTGATCGAGATCAACGGCTCAGTTACGCGTCTCATTGCATTTAATTGCTCACATTTAATGCGTGACATTTATATCCAATCATATGCTTGTTGTGCGACTTTTGATTGTACCCGTCATAATTCAGCTGAGCGTCATCCTTAAAACCATTCCGCTCATTAAAAGCATTTGCGTTTTTGTCTTAGCTCATAAATTATTTAGCTTACTCCTTAAATGACTCAACTCTCCTTCTTTCCATTCGTATAGTGACTCAGCTGTCAGTCAACTCGATACAGCTGACTTTTCGATACGGCTGATTCACTTAGCTGATTCATGAGATTTGCTCTATTTTAATCTTTTCATGTTTCATCTCTTCTCATTGAGTCTTCTGAGTGTCAACTCAACTCAATTAGCCCTAGCTCATGCTTAAGCTCTTCAAATCTTGATTTTCATAGGAGTTTGGTGAATATGTTAGCCAATTATTTATTAGTTGAGATATATTCCAAAGTGATGTCTTTCTTTTCAACATGATCTCTTATAAAATGATATCTGACATCAATGTGCTTTGTTCTCAAATGCAACACACGATTCTTAGTGATTGCAATAGCACTTGTGTTATCACACATAATTGGAATCTCTTTTTCTTCAATTTCATAATCTCTCAGCTGTTGTCTCATCCATAAGACTCGACAACAGCACTGTTTTGCCATGTTTATGTACTCTGCTTAATTTGTGGATGTGGCTATTGAGTTTTGCTTCTTGCTAAACCGGAAAACCAATCTGTTTCAAGCATTTGACATGTTCTGAAGTACTCTTCTGTCAACTCTACATCCCGGCATAGTCAGTCACGAATAACCAATAATCTTGAATCCACCTCCTTTGGATGCCATAAGCCAACTTCTTGGCATCCTTTCAAATATCTTAGGATTCTCTTAGCTGCGGTCATGTGACTTTCCTTTGGAGCGATTGGAATCTTGCACATCTCCTCTTGCAAAGGTGATGTACGGCACGCTTCTTTGTTAGATAGAAGCGATGATCGATAAGTTCTCGTATCTTGTTTGATCCACGAGGCTTACCATCTGCATCTATGTCCATCTTGGTGATGTATTCATTGGTATTTTCTGAAGACTTCTCTTCCATACCAAATTTCTTAATTTGTTTAACTTGAAGTCTAAGAGAAGAATGTCGCTCTCCCATCATGCTCATCTCAATTTGCCTTGCATGAGGTTTGAGAATTTATCACCGCAGATCTTTGTTTGTGGATCCAAAAATGATGTCATCCACATATATTTGAACAAGCAATATACTCTCCCCATCTTGAATTACGAAGAGTGTTACTGTCACTTTGCCTTTGGTGAATCCATTATCTCAAAAATTGAGATAATGTATCATACCATGCTCTAGGTGCTTGTTTCAATCCATATAGAGCTTTCTTGAGCTTGTACACCTTATCTCCAAGAGTCTTTTGCTCAAAGCCTGGAGGTTGCTCAACATAGACTTCTTCTTCCAACAATCCATTTAAAAATGCACTTTTCACATCCATTTGATATACAGTAAAGTTCTTGTGTGCAACATAGGCAAGAAACATCCTTATTGCTTCTAATCTTGCAACAGGAGCAAATGTTTCATCAAAATCTATTCCTTCTTCTTGGCAATACCCTTTGGCTACCAATCTTGCTTTGTTTCTTACCACAGAAACTTCTTCATTCATCTTGTTTCTGAAAACCCATTTTGTGCCAATAACATTTTAATGGGTTGGTCTCTCGCACGATTCCCATACTTTGTTCTTTTCAAGCTGATTGACTCTTCTTGCATGGCTTGAATCAATGTGTGTAATCAATGCTTGGGACACATCTTTTGGCTCTATTTGGGAAATAAAACCGGTGAACATTGCTTCTTATTGAGCTATGGATCTGGTTCTTACACCATCTCTTACATCTCCAATGACTAGCTACGGTGGATGGTATTTGACCATCTCACATCGGGTTGGAGTAAATCGTTGGTTGATCATCTTGTTGTGTTTTCTTGAGTAGCTCTTTCATTATCATTGGCTGCATGATTTTCGGTGTCTTTGAGACTGTGAGTCTCATCTTCATCTTGATTAATTCTTGTTTGCAACATAAGGACTCTTACGCATAGTTGGTGATTCAACTTATCAACTAACTCTTCAATGTCTTCTCTATTTACATTAGGTTCATCAAAAATCACATGGATAGATTCTTACGTGACCATAGTCCTCTTGTTTGACCACTCTATAGGCTTTGCTTTGTTTGAGTATCCCAAAGATACCTTCATCGACTTTAGCATCAAAAGCCTTTAGATTATCCTTGCCATTGTTGTGGATGAAGCATTTACATCCAAATATTCTAAAATGTGCAACATTTGGCTTTCTCCTGCCCATATTTCATAAGGAGTTTTTGTCGGTACATCTATTAATCATGCATCTATTTTGAGTATAGCATGCAATGTTGATGGCTTGACCAAAAATCTTTTGGCAATCCGACTTAAACTAACATGGTTCTTGGAGCATCTTTGAGAGTTCTGTTTCTTCTTTCGCTACTCTCCATTCTTTGTGGAGTCCTTTTGAGATAATTCATGAGCAATATCATTTTCAACACAATACTGAGTTATTATCCCATTGACAAACTCAGTTCCTCTATCAGACCTTATATTTATGATGGTTTGACTCTTCTCATTTTGAACTTTTCTCATCAATTGAGGTAACTTCTACAAAGTTTCCTTCTTTTTACACATGAAGATTGTCCATGTATATCTTGAATAATCATCCACCACTACCAAAGTGTATTTCTTTCCACTTTATGCTTTGGCTCAATGGACCAAATAGATCCATATGCGGATCAGATGATATCCTTGTTGAAGATGGACTAGGCTTCTCTTTGAATGATGATTTAATCTACTTTCCCATCTGGCATGCATCACAAACACTTTCTTTATTGTATACTGAGCCTGGCAGTCCTTCTACAAGATGACTCCTTGCATGCTTGTTAATTGTCTTGAATTCAGATGACTCAGCTTCTTGTGCCACAACCAACTTGATTGATTTGAGCTCTTTGCTATGACAGAGTGCTTGGTGTGGCGATCGACCAGTCTACCACAAACATGTTCTTCTGTCTGGATCCTTGCAACACTATTTCATTTGATTCAGTGTCTTTAATTTGGCAAACTCCCATATTGAATCCAACATTATAGCCCTTGTCACAGAGTTGGCTGATGCTTAATAGGTTGAAGTTGAGACCTTCAACATATTCAACATCCGTGATTTCTAATCCATTTTTCTTGATGGATCCAGTGCCTCTTATTTTCCCTGGAGCTTCATTTCCTCCAAATATGACTTTTGCGCCTCTAATCTCCTTGAATTTTGACAGATTTTTCTTGTTTCCTATCATGTGTCTGAAACACCCACTATCCATGTACCAGGTTCCTTGGCACTCAGCTGTTCCTTGAACCTGCAATCAAGGAAATTAGTTTTTAGGTACCCATGCTTGTCTGGGTCCTGAGGGGTTAGTGATGTAAGATGATACAACCAACCTATAGCCAAATGACTGTAAGTCCAAGGGGCTACAATAATCTAGAGGGGGGGTGAATAGATTATCTCCATCTTTTCGATTTCGCCCTCTTTTTCGATACAAATGCGCCAAGATAATAACAAAGGTGCGTAATGTAAATAGCACACGTCAATTTATAGAGCTTCACCCCACCTAGGGACTACGTGCTCTACCACCCCAGTATATCCGGGATGGGTTTCGAAAAGAGAAAAAGATTTTATTAATAATTACCAAAATTATTACAATAAAATCTTACACCAACACCTTGAAGAGCCCCACATTCTTCTTCAACACCACATTTGAGATTACCACAATCTCTTCTTGAAGATTACCACAATCTTCAAATGGCACCTTGTGAAGATTACCATAATCTTCACCCTTGAAGAGCACCACACTCTTCAACACCTCAACAAGAAGATTACCACAATCTTCTTACACCTAACACCTAGTTCACCCAAGTGTGTTCTTACCACAAGAACACTCACAAGGATATCTTGTGTTTGAATGACGACCACAAATTCAAGATTACAACTCGATAATTGATAATACAATAGAGTGCAAGTGTAATCAAGAATAGCCTAGACCTCAAGAATGTGAAAGTGAATAGCTAGGCAAATTACAACAAGAAATAAGACAATGTAAGAATAAGTGTATTCTTGAGTGTATCTTGTTGTGTTCTAGTTTTATCTCATGTTGTGTTGCTTCAATTCTTCCTCTATTTATAGAGGATGTCTTGTACAAGATAGGCTCCTCTTGGGGACATGAAATCTGTAAAAAATTGCAAGACAATTGAAGAAAAGAGCTGTTAGAAATCAACCCCTTAAATCGAGAAAAAGTTATCGTAAACTCAGCGGATAGTTTGTTGTCAAAAGGGGGTTCGGAGTGTGAGAGATAAGATTGAAATTGGTCTGCGAATTTTTACACGGGGAGGCCAGTCGCGGGGGTGCGGACCAGGTCGCCCTCATGTTCGACCGGTCGAGGAAGACCAAAAGCAGAGAAACATAAGTTTTGTTCTTCGGGGAGCTTCGGGCAGAGTCGCCCGGGTCGACCTCGGGTCGACCGATCACCTGATTTCCTCCGTCACTTTTTTTGTTCCATAACTCAACTCAGTGCGGGTTGCCTATGGGGTGGTGGTCGAGCACAAAACATAAGTGTTGTCCAATTTTATATCGAAAATAAACTCAAGAAATACTCGAAAAATAGTAAAAACATTTTAGACCGATCGGGAGTATTAGGACAACATTCGGGGGACATTATTTTGAAGTAAAAACACTTTGATATAAAATCATTAAAAGTGTTGTCCAATTTAATCGAAAAATAAACTTGAAGAAATACTCCGGAAATATTAAAACCATTTTAAATCATTTAGGAGTATTTGGACAACCTTAAAAACATTGTTTTGGTGTAAAAACAAAATCATCAAAATCATGATAAAACCATTTATCAAACAATCTCCCCCTTTTTGATGATTACAAAACAAAACAATTCAACAAGACCGATTTTGAAAAATAAAACAATTTTGAGGCGATTTTGAAAACAAAACAAGTTTTAGGTAAAAAATCAATATCGTTGAGAGTGACGACATTTCGCGCAATATTAACACAAGGATGGGAGTTGAGATATTAAACCACATATTACAAATGCTCCCCTATCAACACGCATAACAAGAGTTATAAAGAAGCAACTAAATCAAAAGCTAAAGGCTTAGCTTTTCAATATTGAGCTTAAGTATCAAAACTTAAAAGGTCCCCTGTCAAAAGAGACATCGTTAGAAACATATATAAGTCCATACTACAACTAGTGGACTAAGAAACATATACAACCATAATATACCAAAGAGTGGACAAAATATGATCCACAACTTATGGCTTTAAATAGCCTACAAACTTATAAACTTTTTTCATTGAGCTTATCTTAGCTTCTTTGAGCTAACGAGCTTATAACCTATTTCTCCCCTTTGGAATCATCAAAAAGAATGTTAGCACGATAAATACATTATATATTCATATCAAAGTGCGCAAGTAAACCGAATGTCGAGCTATTTTGAACATTGAAGCTTTTAAACCAAATAGGAGGGAAAAGTCGAATTATACGACTTGTAGAAGCTTATCAAATATCATTTTGATAAGCAAAATATGATCTCTATAAATATATAAGACTTTTGAAATCGAGAGAATCATGTAGATGATGAATTTTTCATTGAAACGTTTTATCAAATACTTGGCGGGCGTCAAAAATTTGAAAAAAGATATATATATAGGCCTTGTAAATTAAAACAAGCCAAGTTTTTCATCACCAATTGCAATTTAACAAATATCATTCATCAACAATCAATAAGCTCATCACAAATATATATGAATTGCATCGAGAAAAAATACATAGAAGCCACAAACTCGAGGTTCAGCGATTGAGCTAAAGATAGTGAAATTCTTACCATTCGATCCCGGTAAAGACAAGCAACAATGATGATAACAGGAGCTAGATTGTATTTTGGGCCGAAGAGGCGGGAGTGATCGCCGGTGCTGAAAGGCACGGACAAGGAGCGGCTCTGGCGGGCTCAGGCGGAGAGGGACATGAATGAACCGATCCCACAGAAGAAGAAGGTCTGAGAGGCTTTGTGTAGGTATGGGACTATCTGATTGAGAGAGCTTAAAAAGATTTGATAGGTCTACTTCATATCAACAAGATGCATCTTTTTCGGGTGCTCATCATATAAAAAACTCGAAGTTAAGCGTCTTGGCCAGGAGCAATTATATGATGGGTGACCGAAGGAAAGGCTGCTCCCGGTGCGCGTGAGTGAGACAAAGCGCGGCTGGGAAGACTTGTGTTGGTTTGTGGGGACGGTCGTCGTCGTCTGGAAGGCGGGGGTTCTGGATCGTATGACGGACCTCTCCTAAGGTGTGGTTCGGGGGACGAACCAAGCGGAAGGTAGTGGGCTTCATGGCCGCCCGGGCGAGAAGCGGCGGGAGTGATCGGGGTGCAAGAAGGCACGAGGACAAGAGCGGCTCTGGCAAAGCCACAGGCGGAGGGGACATGAATGAGCCGATCCCTTTTTTAGAAGAAGAGATTACGATTTGTGTGTAGGTATGGGGACTACGATTGAGAGCTTAAAAGATTTGATAGTACTACTCATATCAACAAGATGCATCTTTCTTTTAGGTGCTCATCATATAAAAACTGCGAGTTAGCGTGCTTGGCCCTAGGAGCAATTATATGATGGGTGACCCCGGAAAGCTAGCTCTCGGGGTGCGCGTGAGTGAGAATGACATACCAGGGAGACTTGTGTTGGTTTGTGGGGACAATCGTCGATCTGGAAGGCGGGCGAGATTCTGATGGTATCAGACGGGACCTCTCACAGTAAGGTGTGGTTAGGGGGCAGAACCAAGCTGGCCGAGTGGGCTTATGACGCCTTGGGTAGAAAGAGGCGGGAGTGATCGCCGGTCTGAGAAACCTGAGACAAAGCGGCTCTTTTCCCCAACGGAGGGGACATGAATGAACCGATCCCACACTTTTTTAGAAGAAGAGAGTGAGAGGCTGTAGGTATGGGGACTATCTGATTGATTGAGAGCTTAAAGATTTTGATAGGTACTACCATGTATCAACAAGATGCATCTTCTTTTAAGATTGCTCATCATATAAAAAACTACGAAGTTAAGCGTGCTTGGCACAATTATTATGATGGGTGACCCCTGGGAAGCCGCTGCTCTCGTGGTGCGCGTGAGTGAGGACAAAGCGCGGTTGGGGAAGCTGTGTTGGTTTGTGGGAGATGGTCGTCGTACGGAAGGCGGGCGATTACATAGATAATCCACTAAGATATATAATTCGTGCATGAAACACATTTGAAGTGAAATGTGTGTGAAAATGATAAAGGGGCAAAAATAGAGTTGAAAGGGCCAAAATGCAAAGTCGAAAACGAAACAATTTTAACCAAAAAAATCTTCGCGGCGAGGTCAGGGTAGCAAGCGGCCGTGCAAATACCTGCTACCGGGCATTGTTTTTAGTTAACATTTGAAAAATCAGTTTGATCAAAAATCCGATTTTTCAAATAAGTTTTAAGCGTCACAAACAAACGCGTATACCTCATTGATATACATTATGTCATAATCAGTGCATGTGAGGTAAAATTTTGGTTGAAAAATCCGGATAATTATATATTACAACAATAATTAACCACATCTAATTTTATTTTTTGTTTTACAATCCCTTAGAAAAATTTAATCTCAATATTTTAGTTCGATTATACAACCATATTTTCATAAATTGTAAACACCGAACTTGTTATCCCGAAAAATAAGAACATTTTAAAGCTTTGGATCTGACAATTCTTTTTTAAAAGAAATGCCTTTCAAATATTTGAAAATTTCTTTTTAACGTATTATATTTTAATGAGATTCGTTGGGATAGTTTTTTAATATGGAAAGCATATATACATTTTGTATGGAATGTCGAGTTTATAGAAATAATCAAGAAAACATTTTCGTTTAATTTGTTTGTGTTGAATATATTTTCGACCAATTCGATCTTTAGCCATTTAGAGGTTGAGATAGTTCTTTTTCTTCAATGCTTAACTCTTAATGACAAAAATGTAACCATCTTCTTGGCATTGAGTAATTTGAATTCCAATGATCAAATTTGAGCTTATAACTATCATGATCATCTTGGGTTCACCTTGCATTAGAAAATTCTTTATGAAAATTTATTAGAAAAGCGCCATAAATATTTCAACATAAATTTGCACAATAAACAGTTATGCCCTTTTCAAACAAAGTGTAGAGATAATTTACCTTTTGTAAAATCAATTTGCAAAATAGTGGGTCAAGTGCTATCAACCGTCTGATATGCCCTTTATAAAAAATCATAAATTTGGCTCGCCTAAAATTTAAAAAACTCGAGGTTGTTTATAAACTTATATTTGAATAAAACCATTTAGAAGTTGGATTTAACATCCATTTCGTAAAGCTTTCAGGTTTTCTTAAAAATGGGCAAGTAAATGCGAATAGCTACTAAATGTGCTAAAGTGCAAATGTTACATCAAAATTAATTACCTTAACTTTTGAAAATACCTTCAAGCTACTAACCTTTGCACTTAGTTCGACCAATGTTGCTTTGGTCATCGAGTTTGTTAGGAATACCTTTTCATCTTCTTCATCACTATCATCATAGGGCATCCAATTGATCTAAGGTGTTCATAATAGAACATTTACATCCAAATATTTGAGGTAACTAATATTTGGAGTACTTCATTTCTCATCTACACAACTTAACAAACTCATTAACTTGAACGCTTATATAAGCGAAGAAAAATAGCCCAAGTGTAAAAACATGCCTCAATCATTAATCACAAAAGTATCTTCCATAAGAGCATAGTAAGAAATATATATATATATATGATATGTTTTAAGCAAGAAAAAAACACATACTATGCATTTAGAAGATCACAAGAGTGCAATAAATCATGCAAGTTCAAATAAGCTTAAGAAAGCTACAAAAGGTCTCTTTTTTGAAAATTCGATAGCATATAGTTGAGACCTCATTTAAAAAAGTATTTGAACAAGAGTAGACAAAGCAAATATGTGCAATCAAATATCAAATAGTGCCTTTCAAAAATCTAAAATCCTCTTAATGGCACTTGTGTGAAATACTATGAAAACAAGCACATAGGCACATGGCAATACATATATTAAGTCTATAAGAGTAAGAAAAACACACGTAAACGTGCCTCATATTTAATGCCTTTCTTGACAAATAATGAGCGTAAATGGCCATATGTGAAAATATGTAGATCCTCCACAATTATTAAAACAAATCTAGACAAATCATAATGATAAAAGTGTAGGCTAAAAGATATCACAAGTAAGCTCATGCCATAAAAATCCATAAGAGATGATAACACACTTAGTCTACAAAATTGCCCAAGAGTTTAAAAACATCATATAAGGTCTTTTCAAAAATATTTTAAAAGCATAAATATAAATTAGAAGACCTTAATTAAAAAAAATATTTGAAAACTCGTTTTACTTGATTAATACGATAAAAACATTGCATACTAACTAAATAAAATACATATTTAAGTGGGGAGATACGAGTTTACCAATTCGCCATTTCCATGGGTTGTCTGGATTCCCGTTGTTGATGATATATTCCCGCCGAGAAATCGGCTTTGTTGATGATGACTTCTTTGATTACTCCATTTCAGGTTTGAGCAATGCGTAAC